>CM076582.1:1419701638-1419792076 GCA_034641835.2 Pinus albicaulis | reverse complement strand
GTAAGAGTTTTACACTTTGTCCTTGCAATATATCTTTTGCGCGTCAAACTTCTGAAAGTTTTGGTCCCATTCAAAGTTGAACTTCCTGTTTATAAATGAAAAGCATGAGAGCTCCATCCTGTTAGTTGTCCCTGTTATATTACATTACTTTTTCTCTCTGCTGTTTTAGATGTCCTAGGCACTAGTCTTTCACAATTCAAGGCTGTCTCTAGGATTGACAACAAGTGGCAAGGCATACCAGGGAATGCTAACATGTTCCAGATAGTGTGAAAGCATGCCAAACATGAAAAGTGCCAAGTGCTAAGGCATGACAAGATGTGCAAGGGTGTGACAATGCATGCTAGGGACTATCAAGGAAAAAAAGGGAGAAACAAGTTAAACTACAAGGAAATGAACAAATAATAGGATTAATAAGTCATCAATTTACCTTTTCCAAGAGGGTTGTTGGTGCTCAAATCGTTCCCACACGTATGTGATTGAAGTCCAAACTCATTGAGGACTAATGAGTCCTCCCACTCTAGGTGGAACTACTGACCTGCAGCACACCATAGTGGGTAACCCTGTAGTCTAAATTATATTATATTTTAAATAAAAAAATAAAATAAGGCCAGATATATATAATCAATCATTATAATACGTGGTGATATTCATAGAAGGGAGAAGCACATATATTTTTTCATAATTCCTGAATCATATTCCTTGTAGGAAAAATAATAGTGATAAACCCTAACAAGGATAATAACAATCATAGAAAAGAACAAAAGAAATAAGGAAAAGAAAATCAAAACACCAACTTAAGAACTATCCTCAAGTTAAAAAGGAACATGTGAAACAAGTATAGGCATCTTCATTTTACTCTATATTGTAAATGAAAACAACTAGTAGTAAATATCGTGACTAAGATTCATAACAAGAGAGTAAAACTTTATAATCTGGAGAACATAACACACCTTAAAATAAAACAGATATAGCAACACCACGAGAAACATATATAATTGCAATCACTGATAAAACACGAATTATTGTTAAACAAAATATATATATTTAGTTATCAATATTTCAAGACTAATCATTCAACAATTATGTTGATAATATAGATATCGGAACATGAAAACTAAATAGTATTAGTTAAATGAGAGTGGGCCTCGGATTTAATTCGCTGTGACTACAAATAAAAATAGCAGGAAGAACAGATAGAACTAATAAAAATTGTGAGTTTAGAATTTTAGTGTTGAAAATGAAAACTTTGTCTCATGTATATTCAGTTTTAGTATTTCATAAAAATTTTCCACTTCTGCCAACAACCCTCCATGACGAGAAACAAGTTTTTAAAATAATAGTTTTCAAAATAACCATTTTAGTAATTGTTTATCTTGTAACCAATTGAAATTGAAATTAAAATAAATAAAAGTAAATTAAAGCTTGGCAATGAAATGATTAAGCATTGTGCTGCCTTTGCGACTTTGATGACTTGGTCCTTTTAGTCAACCCCATTGGAGAGAGCGTGTGAACCCCACGTATCCTGACAGTTAGCGCCTGAGTTGTGATTAGGGGAATTTTGTTTCAGTATTCCGGTTGATTTGTGACAGACTACATTGGTGGGACTGGTTCAACGACCCATGACATATAAGAAAATTGTTGGATTTTTGCGTTGTGTTTAAAACGATTTCTCAATTTGACTAACTTGTCCCATTCAGTAGCAGCTAACTAGGGCACGTTCTTGTATTTGGAAATTTCCACCACCAAACATGATCTTATTTGATTCTTGGTGGCGGGGAGATTCTGTATGATCTTGTTTACCCCAGCCAAAATAGTAAATCCCTTGCAAAGTGCATTGAAAACCGTAGAAGAAGAAACTGATTATTCCCCTAGCATGGCTAGATAACATAGATCATGTTTCATTACATTCAATTGATCAGAGATCCTCTACCAGGAAATTGCCAAATTTTCCTCATTCCAAAATTAAGGCACACTAAATCTTCCTAAATAATTCCACTTGGTTCTGAAGTCATTTATATCTTTTATAACTCTGTCGAATTCATCCCGTATTGCCTACATAGCGACTTGCTTCTCCTTTAACATACACAAAGAGAAAACACATTTGTCTCTATGAGGTAGCTCTAGTTATACTAAAGTGGCATCTTCCAATATATTAAGAATATCTATGATGGCATCGAGATCTTCCTACCTTTTATCTAAGGTCTCAGATGTAGAATTTTCCTCCAGACTAGTGCTTTGTATTGGAGCCTTTTCGCACTGCGAGAGAATTCTCACATATGACTCAACCATAGTGATTTTTTGCCAAACCTCTCTCTAGATTTCTCCTTTAGCCTGCATTAGTACCTTCTTTCCTATCACTATGATGTGAGAAACTTATTCTATATTTTTGAACTCATTATGTTTATCCTTTAGAGCATCTTGAATTTGCTCAATTTCTATTTTCTTTTTCCCTATGACGACGTTGATTCTGTTGTCAACTCTTGCGATTTATTCTTTGGCTAACTACAAATCTTGTTCTAACTGAGTAATCTTGATGCATAATAAATTTGGATCTTCTAACTCAGTTGTGTAGAGTGAACTAAGAGCCTTTCAATTAAAGTCTTATAATCTGCCAAGAGTTTTAGGTGCTGCCCCTCTTTTTCATGAGATTCCACTATGAATGCCTCTAGTTGCTTGAGAGCACTATGTTGCTCTTCTTCCTTGATCCGCATAGCATATTATATTTCCTGCAGATGAAGTTTGAAATCCTCTTTCTTCTCAAAATCTTGTATCAGAGCATGAGGGTCATGGTTAGAGATTTTCAATATTTCTTGGAGCTCTTTAATCTCTTTTTCTTTCTTCTCCAGTAAATTCTTCAGAGGAGCAATATATTTAGGGTGTCCAAACTGGCACACGACAATCTCCTCAAATTCTTTGATATGATTAGTCTTGGTGCGCAAGACCATATGAGCTATGTTCAATTGCTCAGATACCTTATCGATCATGGCTTGCATCTCTTGTTCCCTACTATGGAGTCCAATAGCCTCCGTACTACAATTTCACCTTCTTGCCGGTGTAAATTTATCACGTCCATGTCTGACACTCTACCCAGTTTTTTGGCCAAGGAAGAGGTCTCAGACCAACCATCTGTTGGTTTTCCCCTATCGTAGGCTAAACCACTATAATATTTAAGACATTTGTCTCGAAGTCAGTGGTTGAGATAAAACGAGATTTTCTTACGGGTAACAGCTCTTTCAATGTTGAGGTGTCCACTGATTGGGATTGTTTTGGGACTATAGTAAGTTCTGCATTGGACATAATTATTTCCTTTTGCTTTTTAAATGAATTTATAATGTCCATAGCTTGAGTCCCAAAGTATCTAGCCTCAATTCTCTTTAAGGTTTTCCTAATATCTGCATCTAACAGATCGAATTCTTGATTGAACACATATACATCTACATCAATTTATTTTGGTTTGACTTGCCAAATTACATCAAGATGAGCTAGACCATTAGATTTTCATTTACTTGTATCAATAGTAGAGAAAGAAATTATGGGTTCAGTCTCTCCTACATGCACCTAAATATGGGAGTGACTGGATTCAACTCGGGCAATTGTTTTTGTCATCCCTATAGATGGTGCTGATTGTAAGTCCTCTTCTACTAGAACTCATGATCTTGTTCTTTCCTTCATCCTAAGGCCTCCTTAAATATATTTTCCTAGACCTCGAGGAACCCTCTAGAACTTATGTGGGTTTTATCCACTTAGACCATAGGAAATATTAATTTTCCTTTAGATTTTAAACCCCATCTTGGGTCCAAAATCCATTTTCTTTGCTTCTTTTCCCACAAATATTTTTGTGACCAAACTCACACAAACCCATCTAAATAGGCTTGTGGAGTACCTCCCAAGCTACAAAATTCAAGAACATAGTCTAGTTGTAGTAATCGTAACTTGTTCAAGCTCTTGTAGTCAAGCGAGGGCTTGGTTGGGTTCCCGAGTTGCAAATTAAGTAAGGGTAGTTGTGAGGGCATGCAAAAGAATTAAAAGGCATGCTAACAAATGCCATACAATGTAAATGCATGTTGAAGAGTGTCAGGGAGTATCGGGGCATATCAAAGGATCACTAGGTCAAAATGCATGGAAAGGAAGGAACAAGAGTGTGTGCAAGGGAGTGTCAGGGAATTCAAGTGTGCTAAGGAGAAGTTTAGAATAGGATTTACAGGAGGAAATCATATGATTGTTATACGAGGCTCAACATAGCCACTTTAGACAAAGGGATATCACTTTGTTCTAGGCATAACGTTGTTTTTCCTTTAGCTATTTTTTTATATGAGATGTGGCACACTTTGGCTACATGCTCATGTTTTATAATATTATAGATAATTTCATATTTTACATTGTTGTGTATAAGTTTTGGGGCACTTGGCTTGTGTCGGCTTATATCTTGTGTTACTTGTGCATCTTGTAGTTCTTGCAAACTCTTAGTTAATGTTCTACTATTTATATGAAGTGAACATACAAGTGAAATATTTCCTATGTAAGCTATGTTGCATATTTGTTTTATGGCCATGGCTAGATCATGTGACCCTTGTCTTGGTGAATAGTGAAGTGGGACAAGTTGAGCTTGGACATGCGTGCAATAAGATGAGTTATAGGTAATTCTTAGGTGAACAAGGCACAATATACTTATAGTAGGTGCAATTGGTCAAGTTGTTGCGGTTGAAGCACACCAATATTGTCACATGAACTGTAGTAGCCAAGGAATTGATTGGGTTCCCAAATCATGAAAAAATGTAAAGGCTAGCTATGAGGACATCAGTTCCAAGGCGTGCTAGGCAATGCTAAGATGTGCCAGATAGTGCGAAGGCATGTCAAACATGCTAAGATGTGGCAAGTGATAAGGCATGCCAATATGTGCAAGGGTGTGCCAATGCGTGCCAGGGACTATTAAGGCAACAAAAGGGAGAAAAAAGTTAAAATACAAGGAAATGAACACATAAGAGGGTTAATGAGTCATAAATTTACCTTTTCCAAGAGGGGCATGCTAAGCACACCAACACTAGGCAGCAATAGGTCCCAAGTGAAAAGTCTTAGTGCATTCTAAGTGCCAAGTCTTCCTTTGTTGCTTCTCATTTACTTTCCAACAATTGATCTTAAATAAATTTAGTATTAAACCATGCCAAATCATACCAAGGCATCTCAATGTATTCCATACCTTCTAATACTTTCCAAGTGCAAACACGTCCCAAGTGCCAATATGTGTTAGGGAGTGTTATGCATGTTATGAAGTGGAAGGGCATGTTGAAGAGTGCTAAGGTGTGCTAGAGAGTGATAATGCATGTTGAAGATTGTTAAGGAGTACTAGGAAAAAATGATAAGGGAGAACTAGGTAAAATCCATGGAAGTTAATGAATATGATGAACGTGTGGCTAGGACTAGTGGTAATGAGTGTTATCTGTCATGCCAAGGAGGGAGTGAGAAGTTATGCTAAGTGTTGGTAAGGCATGCTAGGGAATATCAAGGCATGTCAAGAATTCGAAAAATGTTCTTGGGAGTTCCAGGGTGTGCTAATTATATGTGCCAATTAATAGTTCCAATATATTCCAATACATGCTAGGTGCTAAGGATGTGCAGGGTGCCAGGGTATATCAATATGTGTCAAGAAGTGTCAAGGAAACAAAAGGAAGAACCACTAAGAGGGTTAATAATTCAGGACTTTATCCTTTTTCAAATGGGGAATTCTAGGAAAATAAATAATAGGTCCCAATACCCATGCTTCCCAAATAAAAAATGGAGAATAATAGGGTTACTCTACGCTTTGTTGCCATTTCCTTAGAGGAGTCCGCCATTGGCACAATGCCTGGTTCAAACACAATAATAGGAGTATGCCAGGGTTCCTCCAAGATCAAACGCCATCTCCTTCAAGGATTTCACTGCCACAAGTCCTGGTTCAAACACAGTGATAGGAGTCCGACCTAGCCGTGTGAGTTGGATCAGGAATTTCATAACATCTGCACAACTCTCAACGCTGTCAATGCGCTCACAGCCACTGGGAAAACTTCAGACGCAACCCACCGCTCGTTACAATGCATGAAATCTTCCAGCCAATGCATGAAAGTGGAATCCACGGCAATTTTTTCCTACAAATGAAAAAACACATATGCTCCAACACCCACTGCCCTCACCCTGTGGATGCTCTGCCTCTCAGATTCGCAAGCCGGAAGATCAAAAAAGCCTTCACTAGTTAACCAGATCTAGTTTCCCTCTGACACATGCACCAGCAAGAGAGATTTTTAAACTGAAATATCTCATGCATGTGAATCTCTTCGCTGGGCTGACATCAAGCCCCTCCATTGCCTTGTGGATATCAAGGAAAAGTCTAACATCCTTAGCTATCCTCCTCCCCTCATCGGACTCTCGCTCTACTGTGAAACTCTCGAAAAGGGAAACTTGACTCCCTCTTTCCAGATCCAAATAGTACTTCTTAATAGCAAAACCCTACTCTGTTGGGTATGATCTGCAGATATGGTACATATTTTAGCGTAGATCCTCGAGCTCAAGATGAGGATCCCTTCTGCCCTGCAGCGACTCCACTAAAGAGGTAAACAACTCGAGAATATCTTCCGCTTTATTTCTATGATATTGAGAAAAATTCTTCTGTGCTTTTGTCTCTATGACTATGAGACGGGGCTTCTAAGCAGCCATCCACTGCTCAAGCTTTCTCTTACAAGGATGTTGTCCACTCACAGTAGCCCAAGAAAGCTTCCAACCCTCTGGAGGCTCCCGAGCCATTTTTAGTGGATAAAATGGAGGACATACTAGCGGTGGAACTCTCCCACCCGGTACTGAATGAAAATTTTCATTTATATGCAGAAAAAGGCATTATTTTTAACTTCAACGGATTATGGCCTCGCTTAGCAGATCTCTATCAATGGGTTCACTCTACTTGGATGAATAAAAGTAGGATTTTCTTCTGTTCAATTTTTTTTTCATAGTTTTGTTCGCTTTCGATGAGGATTATCAAAAAGACTTAACAAAAGTACCTTGGTTCTGGGGAAAATCTGGGCTATTCCTCACACCATGGTTCCCATTCTTTGACCTCTCCATGACTGTCATTACCAAGCTTCCTATATGGGTCAGGCTTCTAAACTTACCGGCTCCTCTATGTCACTTGTCTGTCTTTCAAGGAATCGGAAACACCCTTGCACGCTTTTTGGCAACAGACACCTTCAAGGGAGAATCAGGCATATACACCTATGGCAGAATCTACACTAAAATAGACATCAACAAAGGACTTCTAGATCAAATCAATATCAAAGTGGGAGACTTCCACTAGACTCAAATCATCGACTATGAGAACACCTCCTCCAATGTCTTCACTGCCATCAAACAAGACATCTTCAAAATTCCTGCTCCTTGTTACTTGTCCAAAAGAAGAGGAGAATCTGTAAATCAAACTCCAAAAGTTGGAAACCATGTGTACCGCCCCCCATAGATGACATCGAACCCTACAGCTCAGATGAGGAAGAGATCAAAGTAGAAACAAAGGATGCAAAATAGGAGAAGGACATTTCCTCGACAGACCCTGGAGGGCCCACCGATCCCTCAAGTTCTCATAAACAATCTCATGAAACCTCCTCTTCATATTTAGATAAGGATCCCACTCCTCCAGACACCAATAGGCTCCAAATGGTACTAGCCCAACAGCCCCAGAATGGCTGGGTGAAATTTTCAAAAAATAAAGTAAAGAAATGTCATACTGAGGACTTGTGAGTTAGTATTTTCACTCTGTTGATTTATTCTTGTATCTCTTGTTTCTATTTTGGCTAATTAACGGGACCGAGGTTGACTGTTCCTCATTTCTGGTTCCCTACTATGTAGCCTCTCATGATTGTAATCCATCTTGTATCATATGCTTATCTAATAGAAATAGTCTAATTTACCAATAATAATAATAATAATAGGTCCCAATACATGCCAAGTGGCATTGTGTGCCAAGAGCTAAAGTATTTCAATGCATTTAAGCAAGGTGTTCTAGGGCATGCTAGGGACTACATGCATGCCAACACATGCTAGGATATTTCCATGTTGTGCTAGCGCATGCCACCATGTGATTGGGCGTCAATGTCATGGAAATATTTTCCAAGACATGCGAGGTGCTAAGAAATGTTAGTGTGTGCCAAAGCATTAATTTTGGGTGTGCCCAAATTTTTGAGGAGTGTTAGGACTTTCTCATTAATATAATTGTCAGAGCTTGATTATGTATTAAATAATATATTTCCTACACACACTAGAGGAACTTTATCTAAAGGGATTTTCTAGATAATAAACTAATAGATATGAATCATGTGTTGACTCATAGGAAAAATATATTTGACTATTAATTACATGAGGGAAATGATACACACTAATTACTTCACAAAAAATTCATTGACTCTAACTACTATGGCCTTGGACATTTCTTCGTCATTAATTCCATGTCGACTAGCACTGGATAGGGATCAATGAATAGCTTCCCACCTATCTAATAAAAGGAATAAAAGTAATCTGCTAGTAGGATCTCAGAGTCATTGTATAGGTCAGCTCAATAAACTAGGTAAACCACTTATATTAGTTTAATATTATAAAAAATACTACACAATAATGGTCTTAAATCGTTATCTTTTGACAAAAAATATATTAACAGGCACATAGCGTCATCAAAAACTCATTAGAATGATCAATGATGATGAACATTTTTTGACCGTCACCAAAAGTAACAAAAACAACATTGGTGAGGGTCATGAAAAGTTCATCACTAGAAGTGTCACTAATGAGAGAATTAGTGATGGGCCTTTAATGACCCTCACCAAAAGTGTGATTGAAAATGGCTTTGGTGACGAACCTTAAAGGACCATCACTATATACACATACAGCGACGCATTTTTAAGGACCTTCACCATATGTGACATTAGTGATGGACCTTAAAGGTATGTCACAAGAATGACCCTCACCAGTGTCCTTTTTTCTTGTAGTGTTGAATGTAATGTAGGCCTGGATGTGAGTGGTGAAAGCTCAATTGGCTGGATTGGCCAGGGTTTTGGCCAAGGCTAATGAAACTTCATTAGGATGGGTTTTCCTTGGAGTTTGGGGTTTTTCCCGGATAAACATCTGTGTTCATGTTTATGATTTGTTGCTGGTTATGTTTAGTTATTCCTCTCAGTAATTAGTTAATATTCTCGGGTGAATGTTTCTCCATTTGGTATCGGAGCTATGGTCTAGGGTTTGGGCTTCAAAGGGACACCTTTGTGGCCAAGGTTAATCTGGACTCTCTAAACAAGATCAATTTTGATAATGGCTTTGAGATTGAAGTTAGAAACATGTAATACACATTTAATGGTCGAAATCAATGGATTTCTTGACTTTCTAGTAGATCAAAGAATGATGTGAGTAAATGGGATTGGTGTGATCCCATTTGCTATTTGCTGGTGTGAGAAATGATATTTTCTGCTAAATTAGAGACTGTGTGGAGCCTGCTATTGTCCATCCGTTTGTAGATCTTCTTATGAAGATGTTGGATCTGCATAGATCTGGTGTGGATCTGTGGATCTATAATTTATAACAAGGTTTCCTTGAGTTGGGTGAATTTCATCGATGCGAAGGAGATGGAAATCATTCCTTTCAGTGGCGACATGCCTAATGAAATTTTTGGCGTGGTTGGAAGCACAAACTGCAAAGAGGAAAAGACTTTGCTAAGATATTGCAGATGGGCATAAAAAATCGAACGCATCCATTTCATGAAGGCTAATGGAAAGGATGTGGCAAGGTAGTGCGCAGTGTGTAAGGATCAGTTCGCGATGGGCTACACGACAGGCAAGAATTTACATTCTTTGATAAAATGGAGCCATTGCTATCTCTCAAGCCTCAGAAGCCGGAGACAGTGGGTCACTTGCTGGGAAGTGGAGAAAAATGATGCCTAGAGGCCTCTCGGCGATGGACCTGGATGATGTTCATGAGCTCTTGGAGAGCCTGGTAAGTTGACAATAGAGGTTTTTCATGGATCTATTAGATTCCATGGAGCGGAAAGAGGAAATATGCGCGAAGATTTGTTAATAAAAGGAGGAAAAGTGGCGGGAAAAAAAGAGAGTGCAACAGTTTTTATTTAATCATGCAATGATTGTTTAGCCAAGAAACTTGTCAATGGAAACCCGAGGTTTTGTGGGGCTGAATAATTTAAACCAAAACCAACCACCGAGGTTTCTGAACATACTGATCACGACGGTGGTGCAATTGTTCCTAATTTTAGCAGAAATGGTAGGGGACCAAAGAAGAGGTCAAAGAATTGGAAGGGAGCGGAGGTTCTGCAATTAATTAAGTTTAGGGCTATCAGTGTTTCTTCAATTTAAATTACAGTAGCATTGAATTCTCCAAGTTCATTATAATGGAGATCATGACTTATGAAAGTCTAATAGCCAACCATGGTGTGCACATCTCGCATATTGAGATCCTAGGTTTATAAGGAGGTCATGTAGTGAAGATCATGTGCATGAAGAGGTTAAAATATTTCATGAGCGAGAGGATGTGTTAAAATAGCAACAATGAAACAAAAAAAACAAAAATTATTATAACAGAGTTAATTTATTACATGTAAATGGGAATACTGCTGTAAGACTTGGTATGGCATGTGTACTCCTGGGTAATCACTGGTAAATTCTGGGTTAGATCTAGGTGATAGGGGCGATGTCAAGTTAATAAATACCCTAGGTAAATATTTGAGGGGGGAAGGGCTACAATGAGCGGGGTTGTCTCACTTAGTAGTTTTGCCTGGATTTAGTCAATAATCCCCAAGTCAAGTTTAAGGGGGGAATGTTAGGTAAATTGACTCAGGATTAGAGTCAAGTTTGAAAGAGTTAAATAACGATGGTTTTGGGGCACATGGTATTGTGCACCCATGGTTTTCAGCTCATGGTATTGCATGTAATGGAGCCTATAAAAGGCTCGGAGGAATTCATTGTAATGTAGGTTTGGATGTGAGCGGTGAAAGTTTGCTTGGCTAGATTGGCCATGGCTTTGGACAAGGCTAATGAAATTTCATTAGGATGGGTTTTCCCCAGAGTTTGGGGTTTTTCCGGGATAAAAATATGTGTTCATGTTTATGATTTGATATTGGTTATGTTTAATTATTCCTCTCAGTAATTAGTTAATATTCTTCGGTAAATGTTTCTTCATCATGGAGTGTTTTGATCATGTCAAACCCCTATTAAATTTTTGGCAGGCCATTCCATTTGAACCCTTCAAAATTCTTTTGATAGCCTAAGTAATCCTTTTGCTGCCTATCGTTGCCCTTTTCCCGCCTCAAAATTGCATAAAAGGGTCGAAAATCCATATTTGAAAATATTCAAGGCTTAGCCCCTTTAGGCCCTAGCCCCTCAGTCATTTCTTCCATGTAACCCAGTGCTGGAACCAGGCACAAAAACACTAGGTGCTTATCGCATATGAATATCGGGCGCGCCCTCAGCCGTTGATCTGTACAGATTGAACGACATTCGCAATGCTCCACCACGCTGGTGGCCCACTCCATTCATCGCCCAAAACACATCTCAGCCATCCTTTCACCCGTAAATCCGACGGTCCGTATCTCACTTGCCCCGGTGGTCCCCGCAATGCGATACTCCAAAACCAGGTGGTATCTATCACACCACCTTTCGGCGGTGGGCGGTAATTCTCGTTTGGCCATCGATGCCATACACTACCTGCCGCGTGTCTCCGCGTACGACCATGAAACCACCCTCCATCGTGCATTAATGTTTGATCAAAGTCATGGTGCGATATTCCCAACAACCGTCCAATCTGGAGGTCTTCATCCGACGGTTGTCACTCCACAAAGATGCACGAGTTTTAATCTAAAGTTTACAGTGTCACTGGCCCACAGTTCATCGCTCTCCGACACAGTTTTAGCCGTTGATCTCGGCTCGAGAACGAATGGTCCAGATCATTTCCAGGCCACATGGTTGATCCCATTTCTCCACGTCATCATTCCACGTGCTCCCGTAGTGAATTTTTTCATCTCCTTATATATATTCCTATTCAAAGGTCAAAAAGACAAGGGAGAATCCTCGAACCCTCACCAAAACATTCCTTGAACCCTCACCAAAACATTCCTCCGCCATTTCTTTGTATTTTATTCGTCACCACCCCACGCACTTCTACCATTTCATCATGTTACGTTGCTACACAGTCACCCCCACTACATTTCCATCCCCATGCATCTGTTTTCTTGACAATTTTGCATGTTTTGCAGGGTACGAGCGGTGATAAATTGCCATGATTCACAACTCTTAATTACAAACGGCAAAGATATAGGAAAGGATCATTGTTGAGGAGCTGAGACTATAAAGAAATTCCTGGGAGGTTGTTGTGACAAGACTTCCATTAAATAAGTAGGGGTAAAAATCTATCAAACCCTCCAAGAGCTATTCAAAACGTAGATTGCGTAGATCTAGACATAAATATGGCACGCAAAGAGTATTCGCGGAAAGTAGAGAATTAAAGGCATGGAGTGAAGATTTTAGGGCCTGATCTAACCTTTTGAAGGCTGAGTACCACATTGAAGATCCAGCAAATCACTCCAAAGATTTGTGCACAAGAAACAATACCCTCCAGGTTTTATTTCAGCAGGAGTTTTCTCTCCAGGAAAGGACGGCTTGTCCATGTGATTTTAATTCTATACCATGTTCTTGAAGGTACTTTTACTGAGTTTAGTTACTTTAGAAAGTAGGAAGCAGAGTACATACAGCCCTACAGAGCGGTCAAGCAGTATGGGCGGGCACTTTTTCGCCATTTTGATTTAATGAGACAGTTAAATTTTTACCACCTAATCCCTTTTTTTGAGCTCTCTTATTCTCCTATAAAGCTCACGAAGAACAGATAGTTTAGGGTTCCAGATTTTGTAAAGCTCTTGTATGAAGGCTCAGAGCCCATAGGGTCTCAGTGAGGAGGAGTTCTATCTGTTAAAGAGGATTCTGGTCTTTGTTATTTCACAGTGTGTAACCTTTTCTCTTATGTGTTATATTAATAGATCATTTCATTTCATCCATCTTTCTTGTATAATGTTTTGGAATGCGTGTGGCTCACTGATTTCTGGTATGGATTCATCCTAGTTGATGCCCATGCTCGAATCAGTCAAGCGCTTTAAATATGGCTCATTCATGATATTCTATTCCATTATTCAGCTAAACCATATTTCTGCTATATTAGTTTCTTTGGGAGGGTGCTTTTAAAATGCTATTATCATGCATGGATTCTTAGATTGGTAAGCCCATGCATGGTGGTATTGTATATCTGGGTATCAGCTCACTATTAACTAATATCTCCTCTAAATTTCATTCACTACATACACCTTCTGATAAATTATGTCTGTGAAGTATTTCTGAATCGGCCCGCTTTGCAGTAAACTGTCTCTGAATTGTCTATTGCTTTCATATTAGATTTATGCACTTTGCCTCTGCAGTATCCCTTTCTCTGTGTCATTTTCTGGGGGTCTTGGTCCCATTCTAGTTTATTTCCCTGTTTACAGGATAAAGCATGTGAGCTGAAGTTGACAACTTCATACATTATATTATACGCTCCTTGCTATGCTAAGATGCTCTAGGCACTGGTCTATCACAACTCTAGGTTGTCTCTAGGAGTGACAACAGAGTGGACTTCCATGGTGACCCAGACATGGGTCTCCCTCTCAGTTATGAATGTGGGCCTATAGGTATTATATATATACTTTTTTCATTTGATCACTATTTACATGTATATACGTATGTGTTTTTTTATGATGAAACCGATACCATTTTTTTTTACTTGCAGATGCGGGGCTTGGTGGATGACCGGTCAGTTAGCCTACTTGGTAGGAAACGATTCACGATGTGTGGGTGTAGCAGCGGCAGCACCATCTCCACAGAGACCGAGGGATGAAATTCCTCTAGCTAAGCGTACACAATCGGTGCCGTCACACTAGTTGGAGATGGGTGGACCCTCAGGGCAGGGTAGTAGTGCTGCAACAACTGGGGATGGTGAGAGTTTGCGCGAGCGGTCTGAGGCTGGAGAGGCTTGTGCAGATGCATTAGAGGCCCAAACAAGGAACTACCAATATACCTAGGAGATGGTATAGTCCCTGACCTGGGGGTTGCTCACTGGGGGATTTGATGACTTGGAGGATCTCGCCATGGAGATAGTGATGGCTCGTGAGTGGGTGCATTGTCAGACATTGCGCGATGTAGCTTTTGCAGTGGATACAACTGCTCTTATTGTAGCTCCTAGTGTGGATGTTGATCCATGATACCTAGATAGAGGGGCTCAACCATAGACTTAATTATGTGTATATCATGGTGAGCACCCATTATGAGGATTCTCCTTTGTCTTTTTGATGACATATTTGTTTCCTAGCGATGAGCCAGTAGACTTGTTTTTTGTATACTGGGACACACATATTTTTCGATATATATGCGAGATATATTTTGACGACTCTCATGATGTGTATATGGATATTTTTATGATTTTTTTTTATGTTTTGTTTTATATGGATATGGATATTTTGACGACTCTCACTGTATTTTCTCTATTAAATAACATGCTGAATCTATCATCCCCTTAACCAAAAAATTTACTGTCAGGGGAAAAATTTATTTTATTGGTGATGTAAATTTTGAACGAGATGGTGTTAGTCCATGAATTGGAAATTGAACGACGTGAATTTTGAATTAACACCCGATGCAGGATTCGTATGGCATTAAAACTAATTATTCCTGCAATTCCTAAACTCCAAGGTCTGATGCCATAAGGATTTTTTGATGTTTCCCTTTGAAGTTATAAGAAGGCTGGAGAATTTTAGGCCATCACAGTGTCTTAGATGGTATGGCACCAGTTTGAATTGAACCTTGGTCTCTCAAGAGAATGGAGGGAATGATGGAGTATGAGAGTAGTTTTATTATCCTGCTAGAAGCTAATTTTCTTTCCTTCCTGTATAAATTTGATGGCTATGATTCCTCCATTATCAAGACTTTGCATGAATTTTTGATGGAAAATCAACCATTGTAGGCTCATTGAAATTTGAGGTGACAGAGAAATCTATCTCATAGGCTGTCAAGCTTCCTGCTACAGGGGAGAAATGGTTCAAGAAAGGTGAGATGGAGAAAGGTGCATGGTGCAAGTTCCTAATGAAGCTTGACTCTGAAGTCGATTGGAAGATAAGTGTGCAGAGAAGCAAAATTATTGATAAATGACGAAACCTTCTATACATTTTAAAAAAATTCTTACCTGTGAAGGAAGATATTCCTTATCCTACCTGTGCCACATCTGACTATTGCTGCACTTCAAATCCGGGAAGTTAATTAATTTCCCTTATTTCCTATTAAAAATTTTAGATAAAATGTCTAAAAGTGAGCAGAAGAGCCTGAAGGAAAAAAAAGGTTTTAAAACCTGTCATTATGGATATATTAAAATTTTGGTTAAGAAATAGCTAGAAAAAAGGGAAACAACTTGGAAGGGGTTTTTGGAATCGTACCAGAGTGGAAGTGCCATGAAAACTGCTCGTAGAAAGAGCCATCAGGGGAAAAAGCATAAGGAAAATATAAAATCCAAGGATGTCCAACATAATAAAGGGAAAAAAATCTTTCAGGAGTGACTGTGATAATAAATCTAAGTTTATTATACCTCAATCAAAAAATCAAAAGATGAAGAAGACTTTGAAGGTTAAGGTCGTGGTGTCAAAACCATCCTGAATAATTATGCAATGGTTATTAAAGGATCGCCGTGCTTCTTCTAGCAGGAAGACATCTAAACCTGATACTATAGAAATTCAACCTATGGATTCAATATTATCTTGTAATGTACTAAAAAAAAATACTGAATTAGTTCTAAAAATTTGCGGAAACCAAATTCATTCGCACAATGACAAAAAAACAAGAGAAATAAATCAATCGACCAGAAAACACAGGATGTATCTGGGGAAATAAACTACTCAAAACCCTGCTATATGTATATTTCATAAGGTCAAGACCATGAAACAATACAATGCTATTCCTCTCACTTAGGAACCTCTACGCTCTAACTCTGATCTAGGAAAAATCATTCCAATACTTAACCAATTCCTAGCTTCTATCTTCCTAGGCTTGCTTACGTATTCCTAGATGAATTGAGGTCTTATTAGTTAGGAAATTCCTTGGAATTGATTTCAAAATTCATCTAAGGCTTGCGAGCGACCTCAGGCATGACCTGTACAATTTTATAACGATACAATTGATAGATATATTGGCCTTAACCACAATCCCAACAGGGCCTTCCTTAGAACTGACATGCAACAACTGTGTATAGTGAATTATTAGTTAACTAATTGATCACTACATTTGAATTAAAGTAGATCTAATTCATTGGACCTCTCACTAGTTTATCTCTCAGTTAGAACCAGTTAAACTTATTTTAACTCAATTACTTGACTAAACTAATTACAACTCACAAATAACTATAATTTGAGCCCATAAAAATAATAAAATCCTCCACATGCCTCCTTTTTTACCCCCAAATAAAATTTTCTAAGTTAAATCAATATTTCTGACTTAGTTAACCAATACAAGTTGTCATGTGATGGAATTAAAATTTCTCTTCGAATTTAATTAAGGTAAAATTAAATCAGAAGCCCCCATTGAGTGTTGTTTATTTCTGCCATTTCAACACTCCCTCTCAACAAGAAAGGGATTATTTCCTACCCTAATCCTGCCTCTCTCTAACTCAAATTTTCCTCTTGAAAGTGCCTTCATCAAGATGTATGCATCCTACTCCTTTGTGTGAATGCACTCTAATGACATAATGTGCCTCTACACACAATATTTGAGATGGTGATACTGGATATCAATATGCTTGGACCTGTCATGAAAAAATAGATTAACCAAGAGTTATATGTAGCTATGGTTATCAGAATATATCACTGTCAAATCCATCTATTGAACAAACAAACCAACAAGTATCTTCCTCATCCATATGGCCTCACATGCTGCTTGACTGGCCGCCATGTACTCTGCCTCCTTTGAATTGAGTGCAACTGATCTCTGTTTCCTGTTGTACCAGGAAACTACTACTGATCCTATGCTGAAGATTCCCCCTAATATGATCTTCTTCTCACGTGGAATCTCTACCCAATCTGAATTGGTGAAGCCTTTAAGCCTCATTCCCTCTATCCTTATGTACCATAATCCATACACCATAATGCTTCTAAGGTATCTCAAAACATGCTTGCCTGCCTTCCAAAAGAGGTTGGTAGGCTTAACCATAGCTCTACTAAGTTTTTTAACTATGTAGCATATGTTTGGTCGTGTGTTCACAAAATACATGATTGAACCCATAAGCTGCATGTAAATAGAGCATCCACTACTTCTCTTGACGTAGAATCCTCCTTCCTCAAGTTTCTTGCTAGAGGAGTCTCCATGGGTTTGCTTCCCTCCATGTGGAACTTCCCAAGGATCTCGTTGGCATAGTTTCCCTATGATATAAATACATCCCCATCTCTTTTCCATATTTCCAGTCCAAGGAAATAGTGCAAGGGCCCCATGTCCTTCACCTCAAATTCTCTTGCAAGATTCTCTTTGCAATACTTTATGAGCTCCTCATCATCTATTAGTATCAGATCATTGACATAAAATACAATAATCAAAAGCTTACCATCAACCACAATATTATATAGGTTTGCATATGCTTCACTCTTGGTGAATCAAAAATCGGTGAAATAGATTTCAATCATGGCATACCGAGCACAAGGTGCTTGCTTCAGCCCATATAGTGCTCTCTTGATTCTGAACACATGCAACTCCCTCTCTAAGGTCTCAAAACCTTCCAGATGTTCATTGTACACCTATTCCTAAATAAATCCATTGAGAAAGGTTGTCTTTACATCCATTTTATGGATCTGCTATCCCATCTGCGCTGAGAGGGAAAGGATGGATCAGACAGATGAGTACCTTGTGACTGGTGCAAAAGTCTCATCATAGTCAATCCCCTAAACCTGAGAGAACCCTCTAGCCACAAATGCAGCCTTGTGATTCTCCACACTCCAATCTGTTTCCTGCCTCACCTTTTAGATCCACATGGATCCTACATATATCTTCCCCACTGGTCTTGGGACAACTTCTCATGCACTATTTCTAATAATGGAGTCATACTTCTCAACCATGGCATCAGCCCACACTTGTTGATGCATTTATTCCTAAAAAGAGGATGATTCTATGTTAATACCTTCGCTCATAAGAGCCATGTATCTATTGTACTGCTCTTGGGACCTTCTCTTCCTGCGCTGTGATGTGGGTGCTCCCACATTATCTCTCACATCTAGCAATAATATTTCAGCCTCTCTGGTGCACTTCATTCCATATCCGATGGATGGGTCTACATGAGTAGTTTATACCACTTTATTTTCCTCTTCTTATGTCTTCTCCACATCAGTAGGTTCTTCTTTTGGAGCTAGGAGCTCCTCAATTGCATGCAACTCAAGCTCCCTCTCAAGGGAAAATCGCACGGATTTCTCTTCATCGAGTTTCACATCTCTTTGAAACACTATCATATTCTGTGCTGGAAAATACACTCGATAGTTGTGGGGTGTATCAGTGTACCCCAAAAATATCCCCAAATATATTTTTGGCTCGAGCTTTTTCCTGACATCTTTGGTTACATTGAAATAAACAGATGAACCAAAAAATTTAAAATACGACACATCAAGTCTCTTACCTGAAAAATCCTCCTCTCATGTACTTATGACAAGTATCCGATGAGGACTTTGTTTCTACACAAATACTGTTTTATTTCATTATTACGACCACATATGAAACAATAGGCCATGATCATGCAACATAGCTCATGTTTCTCCCACAATAGTTTTGTTCTTTCTTTCTGCAACCCCATTCTATTTTGGGTTATGAGGTGCTATCAATTCTCTTTGAATTCCTTCTGAGGCACATAAGTCCTTGAATTTTTTATAGATATATTCTCCACCATTGTCACTCCTCAGAGCCTTCACCTTCTTCCCTATATCTTTCTCAACAAGTACCTTTAACTCAAAAAACTTGGAGAACGTATGATCTTTCTTATGCATGAAAAAAATCCAACACTTTCTTGAAAAATAATCAACAAAAATCGCATAATACATGTCCTTTGCTATTGAATTTGTCACGAATAGTCCACACACGTATGAGTGAACTCTCTCAAGGATCTCCTTTTCTAGACTTTCCTTATCATGAAAGGTGGCTGTAATATTCCTAAATTAGCATGTAGCTAATGGGAATATTAATTTTGTTTTCAACACCTAGTTAGATGAATAAATGGATAAGGAGGCCCATACATATCTTAAACAGGCATAAAATCCCTCTTGATGTGAAAAGTGATCAGAATAATAGCCAGATCTAGTACCCTTATGTGTGAACAGGGGAAAATACATGTGGACAAGGTCAAGTTTGACCAAGTCAACAACGCTGGTATGAATGGAGTAGCTCATCAATAGAGAAAACACAGTGATAGTGGGAGGAAGATTCCTTGAAGGAGGAAACCCTAATGAGTGGGACCCAAGGTAAGAAGGCTCACACTTATTTATAAGGAGGGCAAGGAAGCCATAGTGAGGCATGTTATGGATTATTGATTTTATGGTCTGCATGACTATTGTGCATTCTTCAGCTATTTAGTTGAGATTGTTGTGTTGTTCAGCACTAGGTGTTCCCAAGCGGGAATCCTATCTCCTTTATTAAGAGGCCTCTTGGGGGAGCTTGCACTTCATTTTCCACACTAAGGCTTAAGGCCAAGCTTCATTCTTCAGCTACAGTGTAGTTTTTGTAAAAGATTGTGCTGTGTTGCAGGGTGTTGCAGTGGACGGTTGAGAAACCCACTTCCAGAGCTAGTTTTTCAGAGGAGGAAGAATTATTCTCTTTGGGATATTAGTGAGGAATATTGTGGAGCATATTTAAGATCTTGGCACTAGGAAAACCTATTCCCCATCTTCTACAGTGCAGTATCCCTCTTAGACTGCATTATTCCAGTGAGCATTTGCAGTGAGGGGTTGCAGTGTTTGATTAGAGGGTAAGACCTCCAGTGATTAGATCAGCCTTTCACCTAAAGGATCTATTGGAGGAGATACATTAATCATATGTATCATCTATAGCCATATTCATCTAGTTCTTGAGTTGCAGCTGTTGTTCAGTCCTAGGGTTGCATTCCGACGTTTTTGTACTTTTTCACATTTCAGGAAATTCTTCCCGGGTTGTCTTGAAAATGTGTTTGGGAGCTTAGATCTTTACTCCTGGAATTGTATGAGACATATAATTGTAGATCTATATTATTTCACATTTCCAATAGTAGTGTACCATCTATAACTACGCTTTACTTGTTCATGAGCATTCTATGTAGCATCATTTCATTTTTGGCATATGTATTCATGGGAAGCTTACTTGCCTTTATTATTTGAGTTGTGCCCACTTATATTTTACTTATTTGCTATTGATTTACATAATAAAATGGCTCCAAGGTTTTCATCCATTTTGGTGTAATGTTATTCACTGCTATTTCCAGTTTTGTGTCTTGTATTGCTGCTATTTCTATTTTGGAATATTATAGTGGTATCAGAGCATAATCTTGGCTCAGCCTGTGGATCTCAGCCATTATGCTATCAAGATAATAAGAAGAAGAAGAGAAATAGAAAAATGATTGAAGAATGAGTTTTATCTCATCACTTTTCAGATCCAGGAAGGGCCTCACCAAGGAGGTCAAGAAAAGAAGAGTGTGTTGGGGTTCCTGTGTTTTGGTCAGATTGAAAAAAACCAAAAGACAAGACAACATCAAACCACTTTAGGATCCTAGGATCTAGCCCTCCTGGATCTAGAGAGGGATCTCTCTATAAAAGCAAAGAATGATATATTTTTAAGGTCAGTTTATGGCATTAAGCTAGGCATGAAGCACAGGGGTTTTTGCTTTGTTTGTTTGTTTGGTTGGAGATCATTAACTGATAAGGTTATGTGGAGTGAAGAAGGAACTAAATAGAAGGGTGTTTCAGCATGGGAAGATATGTCTAGAGAAGTGCCAATCCATTGGGCTATAGATTCATAAAAGGGTTTACTCGCATAACAACTATCCAAGGGTTTCTATAGGGCAAGTCATCTATACCAAAGGATCTCTTTTAGATAGGTGGTGAGATGGAACATTAAGAAGTGGGGTGAAAGAAAGAAACCAAGTTGCTGCCTAAGATCAACTAAGGAATTTTAGCCTATCCTGATTTTGACATACTTTCAAAGGAAACTCTCAATAAAGACACAAAGGGTAGCTTAAGATCAAGTAAAGACTTTTAAGTTAGCCTGATTTCATCATACTCTTAAGGAAAAAAATCTAGCAGTCCTCATAGCCGCTTCTAGAAAGGATGAAAACATATAATATTAAACACAGAGCAAGGCCTAAGATCAGAGAAATACTTTTAACCTTCTCTACTTTTGACACTAACTTGTAGGAAAACTTTCAAGACAAACTGTTGGAGAAGAGACTAGAGGACATGGCTAACCATAGACTTCCCTAGTTCAATCTTTACTTAGCATGAAATGAAAATATCTTTGAAGGAAAATGTTTGAAGTTGTACTCATCAAGACATGGGCTCACCAACATTTCTCGACTGGTTATACTCTATAGAATTATCCTTAAAATACACAATCAGAAGAAAACATAAAGATAAATATTTACAATGAGATTTAGGTTACTTCCAACAGTATGTCCTAATCTATGCTTTCTATTCTTTATCAGAGAATAATGGATAGTATGATAAAACATGAAAGGAGACAATTAGGGTAAGGAAACTTCACCAATAATATAGACCAGGATCCTGTGAATCTGCTTGTTCAATTGATGTGCAAAACTAGTCACATACTTTGAGTCTAATGGCTCTTTACAGTCCAAAATTTTCTTCCCAGCCTACTATATTACAAACTACTAAGTCACTTCCCCTCAATAACAGTTCTAACAATCAATAAAATCCCAACCCTTTACAATGAATCTTCAATGAATACTTATAGGTGAATGAGGAGGTAGAGTAGTAGATAGGAACTTAAATGATCCATTAAGACGAGGGGAGGAATTATTCGAATGCCCACTCTGCATAATGGCTTTGCGTTAACTATTGGTCCCCTTTAGGCTGGTTCAGAAGTCTTTTTTAGATTGAAAATAACTTTAGGTATGTTCTTTGAAGTACTCTAGCTTTTTTTGTTGACTTTGGAAGCTCTGGTAGGCTGGAAATTACTTCTGAGCTGCATCTATCAAAATTATCTCTGACTGCCTTAACTATGCCTTGTATTGATGAAAATAGGACTACAGGCCATAGTATGGATCGATGGAAAGTAACCAGCCTCTCTGATTTGGCGTGTAGAGGCTTCTCTGCTGATCTGTCTGTGATGTGGGCTTTAGGCTTCGTTAAGCCTCTTTGACCATATTTGTCTTCGGCTTGTATCTTTATCCTTCTAAATATTAGATATAAGCATTAAGTCTTCAATATTATGCATTAATCCTTTAATCTCCTTCTAATACAGTTTAAATCTCTACTGATGGCTGCAAAGGTGGCAGTGGGGCTAGAGGGTTCATGTAAGGGTCGATGATCAGGATGCATTGACAAACATGGAATCGAAACCCTCCTAGTCCCTTTTCTGCATTGATTCAGGCTCAGGATCATCACCTTGGAACCTTTTGGTCACTTATTATGTGACTGTGGGATAAACCAACAAGAAGCACCATTAAACCTGTAGAAATAAAACAAACCAATTATAAAAAACTGCGGGAGTGGGAAAAACTGCTTTAGAGGGCTCAGGAGGATGGAGGGGCATTTATGGAAAAGTAGATGCAGTGGAAAAATGGGTGAAAAACTTGGCAGAGCAGCTAACCAGGTGCAGATGAAGGTTTGGGTGCGAGGGTGAATGTGGAATGTTGGATTAGAACAATCAACGGTGGGGATTCGTCGATGAAGTCATTCGAGAGATTTAGATGAATGGAGAATGGATGGGGGTGAGATTAAAACAGAACCGTTTGATCTCGGAGATCAATGATGGAGATCACTTGATGAAGTCGCTTGGGAGGGAAATGGGAATAAAGTGAAATGTTGTCGCGATATAATATGGGCCGTGCGATCTCAGAGATCGACGCCCAGGATTAAAAGCTACAGTTGCATTGCGGAGGGTGGTAAGGCAGAAACAGGAATGGTTTTCACGCAACGAAAAGGGGGAAAGTGGAAATGCCCAAAAAAACGCGATTCTAGTCAGTGAGTGACGCGTGTGTTTCCAAAACCGCCCATATCGCGCAATTTTGAAATGTTAAGCTTTGGGCACAAAAATTACACGACATTGGATATCGACCGTCGGATGTGGAGCATCAGATCGGACGACGCGGGTTGCACGCGATAGGCAGCAATGTGTGCAGACGGAACATATGGTGGGGTTGAATTAGGACCGTTAAATCTGTGAATCAGACGGTCGAGATTAAAAGAGAAAGTGGAGTTTTGAATAAGAGGAAAATGGGGTAAGTGAATGAGCAGAAAGATGGGGGTCGTCAGATCTATAGGAATAGACGGCGGAGATCTAATCAGCGATCAGCAGAACAGTGAAAGGGAGAAAGAAAAATGTGAAGTGTGATGAAATCTTGGCCGTCAGTTCTTGTGTATTCGATGGTCAGGATCAAATTGGGGAATCAGGCCATCGGAGGAAAAGAAAAAAAGGGAAAATTGTGTTTGCGATATGTGATTAAGCACTGGCTATAGGATCGGAAGAGATCAACGATCAAGATTAAATCGGTGGGGTGATGACGGAGGGCTATGGGCAGAGTGCGATGAGATCCTGGCCGTTGGTTCTTATGGATTCAACGGTCCAGATCAAATCAGCGGGTGCAGGTGATGAGAGAAACGAAGAAATGATGGAGCGATGTGATTGAGCGCAGACCATCTGATCTAACTTGATCGACGATGGAGATTAAATTGGAGGTTGGGATGGTGAAAGGTTGTGGGAAAAGCGCGATTAGATCTTGGCCGTTGGTTCTTGTGGATTCAACGGTCCAGATCCAATCGGCGGATCAACATCGGAGGAGGCAGGGAAAGGGAACAAAGAAATGGAAAACCCCGATTGCGATTGCGCGATGGGGTTAGCTCTTGGTTATGGCTCCGGGTCACTTGCGAGGAAAGGGGCTAGGGCTAAGGCCGAAAGGATTTTGAAGGGTTTTGAAGGGTTTTTTGAGGAATTTGGAGGTTCGGATAGATGGAAGGAGGGATTTTTTAAACCAAATAAAGGGAAATATAAGGTTTAAAAAGGGGATTAGGATGATTTAGAGGTTAAATGAAGGTTTATAGAGGGGTTTTTGTGAAGGGAATAAGGGTGCAAAATGGAGTTCTTTGTGAGAATGAAATGGAGAAAATGCAGGCCTTTTGAAAGCAGTATCTTTCACAAAACATTAGGGCTTACCAATGGAAACAACAGTGAAGATAACTCTGAAGGATAGAAAACACATGGAGGCTTCAAGAATGATAGATTTACAAAGAAAATGTTTCTCTTGAAGACTCAGAAACATATTTAGCCACCTGTTTGCTTTGACAAAATATTATAGGTGGCTAATAGTGGCTCCACATGGGGATGGAATCTTCTTGAAGGTGCCAAGAATCTCATATATGATCTTTGGAAGTAGGCCAGATGCCTGGTACTTGACCATAATTTTCTTCTTTGATCAACTGCTACAAACATGATAGATATTATGTCAACAAAATTTTTTTTCCCAAACAACTACCTACCCATCCTACTGTCCTAACATTTTTTCTTCAAGGTGCATTTGGGCTTGCAGACCTTTCACATCATCAATTTCTTATTGAAAGAAAAAACTAATCTAATTCTACCCTTATTCCTCCATGAGACCAGATTAAATAGTTGGACTCATAACTTCTCTACCTAAACTAATATCTGCCAGGATTAAACTGTCTGGAAAATTTAATTCTCTACATTCTAAACATAAATTTAAATACAGACAAACCAAGATTAGGTTGTCTGGTTTGTTGTGGGCCCATGGCATAAAGACAAGCTACACATGGACTGAAATTTGCAGAAATTGAAAACAAAATTTGAAGGCTTCAAATCTGAAATCACCAGCATCCTTCCTTCTTCTTGTGACTCAGATTTTGAGCTTTTTAGAGTCACCTTTCCTTCTTCATTTCAGCTCTGGTTTTGATCTTGTTAGATCTGCTTCTTCTTCTTTTCTATGCTATTTCAAGTTTTGAGCTTGTCTGACCCTTCTCTTTCTATTTTTGTATTTTTTTGAATTTTTCTTCAAAGAAAAATCAACAACTAACTAAATGCTCACAGGTTGAGCTTTATTGAGATTTATACCTACCCTAATCTAACTTGAAATATTTACATGTCTAGCTAACAAAATCTCTTTTCCAATACATCCAGTCAATCAGATGATCCCATGACTCGTATTTTCTCATCTCTTTGAGCATGTTGGATAGGCAGGGCCACTCCCATTCTCTTTGTTTATTAACAGCAGCTTCTAAAATGCTTCTTGTTGTTTATAACAAGCTGCTCTTGATGAACTTTGATCCTTCTCTAAAATTCTGCAGGAAATGAGCATAAGGATCATGAAATAATACCTAGTTGTGAGTATTTTACAAGTAGGTTTCAACCAGGATTGCTTCCTCTTCCACTGGATCAAGAAAAAGATTCTTTTGAGAAATAAACTCTTCCTCCTCTTCGTGGTAATCTAAACTGGAGGACTCATCATATTTGGCAGTGTTGTCCTCTTGTAACCCTGATAGGTTTTTCTTGAGTGGACTGAACTCTGTGAAAAGACTAACATATTCTTGAGCAGGGGTTTCTTTGATTACCTCAACCCTTTCAAGAGAAGGTTCAGGATATTCAACTTGCTCAAGAGTTTCTTCATTTCTTTCTTCCTAATCCTCTGAGCTAAAAGGCTGCTGACTTCCAATCATATGAAAACCATTACTGATGATTTGATATAAAGTAGAGTGAAGATTCAATGAATCTTCACCTGCTACTAGACTTTCTTAACTTTGTTCATCAGTATCATAAATAGCTTGACTTGGCTCATTACTTTCTTGAAGTTGATGGAACTGATCTTCCTCCCACAAATCTAATGATGGTGGTCCTACAAGATTAGCTTCTATTTTGGAAAAATCATCATCAGATAGATCAGAACTAGAAAAATCATAATTATAAGCAATGTTACCAATCAAACCTACTGGATTCTCAGCAAGTCTTTCTTCAAAATAATTTGCAAGTTCATTTTCTGATTTGAAATCTTGTTTATCATACATGCTTTGCATGTTGTTTATGTCTTGCAGTGATATGGTTTGTTTTTCCTGAGGACAAGGTGTAGGTCTTTTCGAATAAGAATTTCTAGTTTCAAACCCATATTCTTCCTCTTTTATGTTTAGCAAGATGTTGGCAGTCTCTATCAACTTTTCTAGCTTGGTTTCTGCAGAGATCAACCTTCTTTACTCTGCTTGGTCCTTCTTTATTGCGTTTAATCTTTCCTCCCTGTTCCATATGTTGTATTCAACAGTAATTTCTATGTTTTTCATTTCTTCCAGGCTTGAAGGTTCTCTTTCTCTTATATGGAATTCCACCTCAAGGTCAAAAGAACTCGGATAGTGCATTAGGGCCCATCCCAAGGGTGGTTTTATCTTATAGGTATTGCATTGTATAGCTTATTGAACCTGGCTGAAAAGTCTTGTACTGTCTCTCCTGGTTGTCTTTTCAAGTTTTGGTATTCTTCTAGGATGAGGAAAAATTTTCCCAGGACTACACATTTATCAAGGAAAACTTGAGAAAATTGATGAAAATTGATAATGCTTGCAGCTGGAAGGTCCTTAGACCGAATCTTAACCTTTCCTTGTAATGATAAGGAAAACATTCTAATACACACATCATCTTCTTCTATTTCAAATAGGTCAAGTAAATCCTCAATATTTTCAACGTGTTGCTCAGGAGTGATCTTTATATTTTCTCCATAAAAAAGGGGCAGCTTATTTGTAAGTTTTGCAAGAAGGGGCTGGAAGATAAGAGGAAAAACTAGAGGCTTATATCTTTCTATGACCTTTTTCGGTGTAGGTAGTGCAACAAGAGACCTATGACTGCTTGAAGTTTCATTAGGGGTACAAGATACAACATGAGGCTCTTGTTTAGCTAGGTTTTTCATAGGTGTATAGGCCTGCTCATGGTCTGAAAACTGAGGCTTGAGATATTTCCCATAATCAATGTGGATCTCATATTTGTGCATTTTATTAGGCTTAAAGTAGGATAGAATGTAGTTGTAGATAAAAACAATGAGTTCTTGAAACCAAATCAGGCCTGAATGTTCTATCCTTCTAGAATGTCTGGTCATGTTTCAAGTTCTTTCTCCAGTGGAGTCTTAGGTTTGTTAGGAATTTGTGGAGTTGCCAGGTGGAGGATTTTCAATGTTTTAATGAGGGTTGTTGTCCACCATCAACAATTATACCAAATCGAGGCTAATTGGTCTTCTTCCCCAGTGGAGTCGCCATTATGTTGGGGTTCCTGTGTTTTGGTCAGATTGGAAAACCCAAAATACAAGACAACATCAAATCTAGCCCTCCTGGATCCAGAGAGGGATCTCTCTATAAAAGCAAAGAATGATATATCTTTAAGGTCATTTTATGGTATTAGGCTAGGCATGAAGCATAGGGGTTTTTGGTTTGTTTGTTTTCTTGGTTGGAGATCATTAACTGAGAAGGTTATGTGGAGTGAAGAAGGAGCTAAATAGAAGGGTGTTTCAGCATGGGAAGATAGGTCTAGAGAAGTACCAATCCATTGGGCTACGGAGTCATAAAAGGGTTTACTCGCATAACAACTATCCAAGCGTTTCCATAGGGCAAGTCATCTATACCAAAGGATCTCTTTTATATAGGTGGTGAGATGGAACATTAAGAAGTGGGGTGAAAGAAAGAAACCAAGGTGTGGCCTAAGATCAGCTAAGGACTTTCAACCTATCCTGCTTTTGACATACTTTCAAAGGAAACTCTCAATAAAGACACAAAGGGTAGCTTAAGATCAAGTAAAGACTTTTAAGTTAGCCTGATTTCATCATACTCTTAAGGAAAAAA
Source organism: Pinus albicaulis (assembly GCA_034641835.2). Classification (NCBI taxonomy): domain Eukaryota; kingdom Viridiplantae; phylum Streptophyta; class Pinopsida; order Pinales; family Pinaceae; genus Pinus; species Pinus albicaulis. The sequence goes on along the minus strand of CM076582.1, from coordinate 1,419,763,956 downwards.
ATCTAGCAGTCCTCATAGCCGCTTCTAGAAAGGATGAAAACATATAATATTAAACACAGAGCAAGGCCTAAGATCAGAGAAATACTTTTAACCTTCTCTACTTTTGACACTAACTTGTAGGAAAACTTTCAAGACAAACTGTTGGAGAAGAGACTAGAGGACATGGCTAACCATAGACTTCCCTAGTTCAATCTTTACTTAGCATGAAATGAAAATATCTTTGAAGGAAAATGTTTGAAGTTGTACTCATCAAGACATGGGCTCACCAACATTTCTCGACTGGTTATACTCTATAGAATTATCCTTAAAATACACAATCAGAAGAAAACATAAAGATAAATATTTACAATGAGATTTAGGTTACTTCCAACAGTATGTCCTAATCTATGCTTTCTATTCTTTATCAGAGAATAATGGATAGTATGATAAAACATGAAAGGAGACAATTAGGGTAAGGAAACTTCACCAATAATATAGACCAGGATCCTGTGAATCTGCTTGTTCAATTGATGTGCAAAACTAGTCACATACTTTGAGTCTAATGGCTCTTTACAGTCCAAAATTTTCTTCCCAGCCTACTATATTACAAACTACTAAGTCACTTCCCCTCAATAACAGTTCTAACAATCAATAAAATCCCAACCCTTTACAATGAATCTTCAATGAATACTTATAGGTGAATGAGGAGGTAGAGTAGTAGATAGGAACTTAAATGATCCATTAAGACAGAGGGGAGGAAGTATTCGAATGCCCACTCTGCATAATGGCTTTGTGTTAACTATTGGTACCCTTTAGGCTGGTTCAGAAGGCTTTTTCAGATTGAAAATAACTTTAGGTATGTTCTTTGAAGTATTCTGACTGGTTTTGTTGACTTGGAAGCTCTGGTAGGCTGGCAATTACTTCTGAGCTGCATCTATCAAAAATATCTCTATCTGCCTTAACTGCTTCCTTAGACAGAAATAGGACTCCGGTAGCGAGCAAGATGGGTCGATGGAAAGTAACTAGCCTCTTTGACGGTGTGTAGAGGCTTCTCTCGCTGATCCGTTTGTGATGTGGGTTTGCAGCTCGTTAGTTTCGACCATATTTGTCTTCGATCAGGTCTTTGTCCTTCTAAAAATTAGATATAAGCATTAAGTCTTCAATATTATGCATTAATCCTTGACCTCCTTCCGATACACTTTAAATTCGTCGATGGATGTACGTAAGTGCTGGCGGCCGGAGGGTTCATGTAAGGGTCGATGATCGCATGCATCGACAAACATGGAATCGAAACCCTACTGGTCCCTTTCGCATTGATTCAGCTCGGATCGTCACCCCCGGAACCTTTAATACTTATTCTCATGGATCGGTGGGATATGCCAAATACAAGAAACGCCATTAAACTCCGTAAACATAAACAAACCAATTATAAAACTGCGGGAGTGGAAAACTGCCGAGGGCTCGAGGATGGAGGGGCATTTGTATCTGGAAAAGTGGGATGCAAAGGGAAAATGGGTGAAAAACCCGCAGTAGCTAACCAGGTGCAGATGAAGGTTTGGGTGTGAGGGTGAACGTGGACCGTTGGATTGAGAACAATCAATGGTGGGGATTCATCGACGAAGTTGTTTGGGAGATTTAGATGAATGAGAATGATGGGGTGATATTAAAATAGAACCGTTTGATCTTAGATATCAACGATGAGACTACTACAAGTCGCTTGAGAGGGTTTAAGGGAAGCAAGGAAATGTTGTCGCGATATAATATGTGTTTGCGATCTAGATCGACAACCTAGATTGCAAAGCTAGAGTTGCATTGTGGAGGGCTGCAAGTCGTAAATACCAGGGAATTTTTTTTTAATGGCAACGAAAAGCAGGAAAGTGGAAATGCCCAAAAAATGCGATCTATCTACAATGAGTGACGCGTTTATTTCCAAAACCACCCATATCGTGCAATTTTGAAATGTTAAGTTTTGGGCACAAAAATTACGTGACATTGGATATCGACCATCGGATGTGGAGTGTCAGATCAGACGACACGGGTTGCACGCGATAGGCAGAAATGTGTGCGGGCGGAACATATGGTGGGGTTGAATTAGGACCGTTAGATCTACGGATCAGATGGTAGATATTAAAAGAGAAAGCAGAGTTTTGAACAAGAGGAAAACGGGGTAAGTGAATGAGCGGAAAGATGGGGGCCATCGGATCTGTAGGAATAGACGGCAGAGATCTAATCGACGATCAGTAGAACAGTGAAAGGGAGAAAGAAAAATGCAAAGTTCGATGAAATCTTGGCCATCGGTTCTTGTGTATTCGACGATCAGGATCAAATCAGGGAATCGGGCCACCAGAGGAAAAGAAAAAAGGGAAAACTGTGTTTGCGATATGCGATTAAGCGCTAGCCATAGGATCGGAAGAGATCAACGATCAGGATTAAATCAGCGGGGTGATGACAGAGGGCTATGGGCAGAGTGCGATGATATCCTGGTCATTGGTTCTTGTGGATTCAACGGTCCAGATCAAATCGGCAGGCACGGGTGATGAGCGAAACGAAGAACCAATGGAGCGATGTGATTGAGCACGGATCATCCGATCTAACTTGAACGACGGTGGATATTAAATCGGAGGTCAGGATGGCGAAAGGTTGTGGGTGAAGCGCGATTGGATCCTGGTCGTTGGTTCTTGTGGATTCAACGGTCCAGATCCAATCGGCGGATCCACATCGGAGGAGGCAAGGAAAGGGAACAGAGAAATGGAAAACCCCGATTGCGATTGCGCAATGGGGTTAGCTCCTGGTTATGGCTCCAGGTCACTTGTGGGGAAAGGGGCTTAAGGCCTTAATGCAAAAATGAAGATTTTTATGGATTTTTAAGGGTTTTTTGAGGAATTTGGAGGTTCCGATAGATGGAAGGAGGGATTTTTAAAACCAAATAAAGGGAAATATAAGGTTTAAAAAGGGTATTAGGATGATTTAGAGGTTAAATGAAGGCTTATAGAGAGGTTTTTGTGAAGGGAATAAGGGTGAAAAATAGAGTTCTTTGTGAGAATGAAATGGAGAAAATGGAGGCCTTTTGAAAGCAGTTTCTTTCACAAAACAGTAGGGCTTACCAATGGAAACAACAGTGAAGATAACTCTGAAGGATATAAAACACATGGAGGCTTCAAGAATGATATATTTACAAAGGAAATGTTTCTCTTGAAGACTCAAAAATATATTTAGCCATCTATTTTCTTTGACAAAATATTATAGGTGGCTAACAGAGTGGAAATAAGAAATGGAACTATGCCCTTTCCTTTTGAAAAAGGAGACAAAATGCATAGAGATGGAGGACACTAGGATCATGTGATTCTAAGTGAATACCTTGCTAAATATAAATCTCATCTGGTAGCTTTCAAGGAGATTCTAACTCTCCCATAGTTCATCCAGCTTGAGGAAGAGAGGAGACCTCATAGTAGTAGGAGAATCAAGGCCAATAGGTTTCTATTGTCTACTTTTGATGGGTCATCCACATGTACAACAAGGGCTTGGGAAAGAAAGATAGATGCATTCTTCCTACTACATCCAGTGGTATAAAGAGAGGCTATAGAGATTGCAGCACTACACCTTTAGGCTGAAGCAGAAACTTGGTGGTTCAGCGATTTGAGTCATGCAAGAGTGACTACTTTTGTAGAATTTACTCAAAGCGTGATTAAAATATTTGACAAGAAGAAATCAAAGGGGTAGGAGCCTTCACCGCTACTTGAGGAGACTTGTACCAACGCAAACATAAATATGGAGGAGTAACCATCATCCTTAGCAGTTGGGGGAGCCAACACATTGGAAGGAGAAACCCTTTTAGCCATACAAGATGTTCCCAAGCTTCACCAAGGTATACACGAATTTCCACTTTTTGTTATTTCAACAAATCTTATGGAGGGTTGTGGAAATATGCCTTTGCATGACCAAGGGTCAACACATACTACTGATTTGGAGAAGTAGACTTGCATTGCACCGACGAGCCTTGATAGACTCAAGGAAGAGAAAAACATTCATCCTGGTCACTCATTGTTGAGTTGCACACAACTCTTGGGGTTGGAGTGTATATTTGTGGATGATGGGATGAGCATTATCCTAGGCAATACAATGCAAAACTATATGTTCAACAGTGAACATGTTCTTGAAACAACAAGTGCACCATCATGGAGATCAAAAATGTTGTCCTTGAGTAGCAGTGATGAGTTGGGGGCCCAGCCATTAGTGGGGCATTCGAATTACCATTCCACATGTGTGGTAGAGGAGAGGCAGATGTTTGATGAAATAACTCCTATCTCCCATTACTATAAAGGTGTTCTTCATTGGAGGGATAGCTATGTTGAGCATGAGGATAGACACTCACCATCGGTTGGATGGGTGATGTTGATGAGCAAGAGGCTGGAAAGCCCCTTGCAGATCTCTAACACAGAGCAGTAGGAGGCAAGGCTACACTGGCTACTCTTAAAAGAGTTTGGCCACCATGTGACATATCCTTTGTCAAAAGATATGTTATGGGTTGGGGCATTGCATGGCACCCATATATTATGGCAGCAAAATATTTGGTTGTATGGGGCATTATACAAGTCAACCATCATGATCTTACTCCATGACTTGTATGAGGGAGAGATAAGGGAGCAGCAAGAAATGTTGTTGCCTTGGTTATTCTTTATAGAGTATGGGTTGATCCTCTCCCATGCTTGGCATGATGTTGCAGGAGTAGGTGATGGCACTATCATGGTGCAAATGGGCTACTCCTTAGCCTCGAAAGATTAGGAGGTACTTCCACTTTGGAAGGAATCCCCCATAGGTAGCAACATTATGGTAGATGAATTTGACATTGGACATGTCAAAGAATGGATCTATGAGGTGACATGAGCCTTATTGCAGAGACCAACAACATTGTCACTTGGGAGCTTGGGTTTATTGATGGAGTGTTCCCAGGATCACTTCACATATGATGCACTTGGTGGGAAAGGAGGAGGTGAGAGTGATGGAGTAGTGGATGGAGACATCTACTACTATGATATGCTCTCTTGACTTGGATTTCCAAGCACAATAAGAAAGATCTTCATGCAGCATATGATTCATTCCTCTTTATGGGAATATTTTATACCACTATGGAGGGTTTATTCATGGATCTTATCATCATATTACTCTTAGTACATGGTAAGTTTTTTTTTTTTTTTTGCATTTAATGATTATCTAACATAGTATTTGCATGCTCTTACCATTTCTATACAGTGCATTGCTCCACAAGAGGGCAAGCCTCTCATTGGGCTTCATGGTCAATTTTGGGCCAACTTTTATGATGGAGACAACCATCTCCTGTATGGCCTTGGGCAAGTTTTTTATCATTTTCTGTATGCTTAGTTGATACACAAAGCCATTTACTATTCACTAGTAGATGTGATAACATACACAACTAGCATTTTGTTAAGAAACAACTTGCCATGTTATTTTCTGACACAACAGTTAGAAAAACTGCGCTGTGATTACTTGGGAGACTATTGGTACTTTCCAGCACCATGAAAAATCTACAGTACCTCTCTAATTTTGATCCCATATGATGATCATCTCATATTCACTTTATATGGGATAGTATGGGCAAGAACCAAAGATTGGATTTTTGAAGACCCAACTGCCTTTTTGATTCATAAAGGCAACATCATTGCAGCCCAAATTGAGCAGAAGCTTTACACTTACCATAAGTGGAGAGGGATACAAAGTGGGATGGGTAATTTGACCCATCATGTTCAGATATGCAACCCACCTATTTTTCAGGAGCTTCAAGTTAAGGGAATTTTTTAGAAGTTTCCATGTTGGGAGGTGACTCATTTTGTATGGATGATAGCTTGGGGATGGAGGTTTCACATGGGAATTATAGTTCACAATGTATTGCAGATTACATGCTTTAAGAGGACTTCTAGACAACCCATTGTTGCCTCCATGGGTATTTTACTTCTTCCTGATGATAGCTATTTGGGGTGGTCACCAAAAGCTAACTTGCATATTTGGGAGGGGAAACTTGGAGATCTATTGATGAGACAACATCTTGTTCCTTGGAGGAGTTTATCATATGAAGATGCTACAGGAGGAGGAGAGGAGGCTCTTCAGTCCTATCCTTGTAGTTTCTTGAGGACAAGCAACATTTGGGAGGGGAGGACTATAATATTCCTAAATTAGCATGCATCTGATGGGAATATTAATTTTGTTTTCAACACCTAATTAGATGAATAAATTGTAAGGAGGCCCATACATATATTAAACAGGCATAAAATCCCTCTTGATGTGAAAAGGGATTAGAATAATAGCCGGATCTTTTACCCTTATGTGTGAACAGGGGAAAATACATGTGGACAAGGTCAGGTTTGACCAAGTCAACAACGCTGGTAAGGATGGAGTAGATCATCAATAGAGACAACGCAATGATAGTGGGAGGAAGATTCCTTGAAGGAGGAAACCTAATGAATGGGACCCAAGGTAAGAAGGCTCACACTTTTTTATAAGGAGGGAGAGCCAGCCATAGTGAGGAACGTTATGGATTATTGATTTTATGGTCTGCATGACTATTGTGCATTCTTCAGCTCTTTAGTTGAGATTGTTGTGATGTTTAGCACCGGGTGTTCCCGAGCAGGAATTCCATATCCTTTCTTGAGAGGCCTCTTGGGGGAGCTTGCACTTCATTTTCCACACTCAGGCTTAAGGCCAAGCTTCAGTCTTCAGCTACAACACACTTTTTACAGAGGATTGTGTTGTGTTGCACGGTGTTGCAGTGGAGGGTTGCGAAACCCACTTCCGGAGCTAGTTTTTCAGAGGAGGAAGCATTATTCTCTTTGGGAGATCAGTGAGGAATATTCTAGAGCATATTTCAGATCTTGGCACTAGGCCAATCTATTACCCATCTTCTACAGCGCAGTATCCCTCTTGGACTGCATTATTCCAGTGAGAATTTGTGGTGAAGGGTTGTAGTGTTTGATTAGAGGGTGAGACCTTCAATGATTGGATCAGCCTTTCACCTGAAGAATCTATTGGAGGAGATCCATTTATCATATGTATCATCTACAGAAATATTCATCTAGTTCTGGAGTTGCAGCTGCTATTCAGTCCTAGGGCTGCATTCCGACATTTTTGTACTTTTTCACATTTTAGGAAATCCTTCCTGGGCTATCTTGAAAATGTGTTTGGGAGCTTAGATATTTACTCGCGGCATCGTATGAGCCATATAATCGTAGATCTATATTATTGCACATTTCCAGTATAAGTGTACCATCTATAACTACATTGTACTTGTTCATGAGCATTCTATGTAGCAACGTTTCATTTTTGGCATATGTATTCATGGGAGGCTTGCTTGCCTTGATTATTTGAGTTGTGCCCACTTCTATTGTACTTATTTTCTGCTGATTTACATAATAAAATGGATCCAAGGTTTTCATCCATTTTGGTGTAATTTTATTCACTGCTATTTCTAGTTTTATGTCTAATATTGCGCTATTTCCATTTTGGAATATTACAGTGGCCCTTGTATACTTCCCCAATGTACACCCTTTGCATGTATCTCTCTGCACAAGTGCACCCTTTGGAAGTCTAGTAGAAATATTATGCATGATCTTCAAGGCACCATGGTATATATGGCCCAATATCGTGTGCCTTTACTCACCAATGTCTTGGATCTCCACCTTCTCGACTTTCGTTCTCAATGGAAAAAAAAATTCTACATCTAGTTTGTAGAGGTTCTTTAATTGAACCCAAATATTTTTCGTGTGTCCCATGGATTTGTGATGAATGAATTCCTTTCCTTCAATAAAGATCACATAATAGCCATGATCTCCCAACATAGCAACATAACCAAATTCTTCTTTAAACCAGGAACATACACGAAATATGTTAATGTGAGGGGTTTACCTAACTCTCTCTGAAAGGAAATTATACCAACATTGGTAACCCTATACCTCCTGTTATCACCCATATCAATGTGCATCTCGAGATCCTTCTCCTCCAAGCTACTGAGGAGTTATTTTTTGTTGGTCATATGTAACGAAGCTCCACTATCCAAGTACACAAAAAACCCATCGATGATGAAACCATGCATGCGATGAGAGTGAAGTTGAACTCGAACTGTGAAGCTAGTGCTTCACTTGCTGCTCCTCCTAGGGCCTTCTTGTTGGTGTTCTTTTGTGGACAATTTGTGACATAGTGTCCATGCTCATGACAATGAAAACATATCACCTTTGATAAATCTCGCTTCTTTCCTGCCTTGCTGGACTCCAATTTAGAATGTGATGCATTCCCTTTCCCTTTATTCATCTTTCCAGCCAAGGAAAAATTCTCCTCATTATAAGTCTTTTATCAAGATCCATCTCTGGTGCTTCGCTGAAAATCTTCTTGTACCAAGTCGGACCACAGTCTCTCCCACTTTGGTAGTTTCTCCCTCCCATTTAGAGAATCTTGTTAGTTGTGCAAGTTCTAGGTGAAGAAACATTTACCAAAGAACATAAATAATTATCGAGAGGAATAATTAAACATAACCAGAAAAAAATCATAAACATAAACAAATATGTTTATCCAGGAAAACCCCAAATCCGAAATTTCACTAAGCATTGGCAAAAACCCTAGCCAATCTGGCCAAGTGAGCCTTCACCGCTCACCTCCAAGCCTACATTATAATGAAGTCCTCCGAGCCTTTTATAGGCTCCATTACATGTAATACCATGAGCTGAAAAGCATGTGTGCACAATACCATGTGCCCCAAAACCATCATATTTTAACTTGGTAAAAATTGACTCTAATCCCGAGTCAATTTACCTAACATTCCCCCCTTAAAATTGACTTGGGGATTATTGACTAAATCTAGCCAAAACTGCAAAGTGAAACAACCCCGCTCACTATAGCCCTTTCCCCCCTTCAAAATTTTTACCTAGGGTAGTTGTTAACTTGGCATCCATCCTATCACCTAAGTCTAACCCAGACTTTACCAGTGATTACCCAGGGGTACGCATGCCATACCAGGTATTATAGCTGTATGCCTGTTTACATGTGAAAATTAACTCCATTATAGTAATTTTTTTTTTTTTCATTGTTGCTATTCTTTGTATGACCATTCTCTATATTCATGATGTCCTCTCCAAAGAGGACATCATACTTGTACATGAATCTTCCCACCAACTGCAATAAAAGAATTTTTTTTTTTTCATGAGCCTTTCCACGACCTCTGTTGTCCATCTCTTCAGAGCTACGATCTATGATTTCTGACACTACGATGACCCGTTGGCATTCTTTTTCATCGCCATCGATCCTTCGACATTTCTTATCGCGATGAGATTTGTAAGGAGACTTGGACAGAGACCGAGACTTTTATTCCTTCCTCTCGTTGTAGGGTTACCTCGATCTTGACCTGGAGCGTCTCCTCTTCGCAGATTTCAACTTGGATCGCCTATTGATTCCCCTTTCTCTATCTCTATCCCTCATTTGTATGCAAATACCGTTGAAGATTTCACAGACAGTTTCGATCCGATTCTAAGCCAATGAGGCCCATGCAACTGTCTCAGTGCCATCTTGAATTAATTCAGTAAAACATACCTATTGAGGATCAATCCTTGGATCTCTCCCAACCTACATTTGAATACCATACCTTGCATTGGTTTCTGTGGCATTATTTTGAATACCTTCGTGGTGGAGTTTCCCTTCTCCACCACCTTCCACAATCAATGCATACGCCAGTGTATATCCAATGCCTCCTCAAAGGAGTTAGTGGGCTCGAAATTGCTATCAACCCACTCAAAAAAATTTTCTCGACCACTATTTGGACCTGCGACTTCACAACCGTCATCGAAAAATGCTTGTTTGCACTACCTTACATCAGATCATCACTGGCTCTCTTCAGTGCATCCACCTGTTGCGCGCACGCCTTGATGAGTGTTTCTCATGCCTCCACCATGAACCCATGGCTACGATATCATCCTGTGCCACCAATATGACCCAAAGCCCTTCTTGATGACAGATCTTGGTGTATAATACCACTTCCACCAACTTCTACAAACTGTTGCATAGTATGCCACTTCCTTAGTGGTTTTTCCAAAATCGCTTCCGATAAAGGCCATTGAGATCTCTATGGCTTGCATGACCACAAAATATTCTACAATCTCCATGAACTTCAATCAATAATTCCCTATACAATCTTTAATTAACTAGGCAGCCACAACATAGCCGCTATCGCATTCATCAGCTAGGCATAGAACTGCCTTATCTGAAGCTTAAACCACCTCCAAAATCTACCACTAGAATTATTCGTTGATTTGCTATGGTTATGATTGTGAAACACTTTCTAGGATCTCATATCTCCATTCACAAGCCAATAAAACCCTCGATAATAGAGGCATCCCTCTGAAGCCAAATATGGCTCTGATACCAAATGAAGAAACATTTATCGGAGAACATAAATAATTACCAAGAGGAATAATTAAACATAACCAGCAACAAATCATAAACAAAAACATAGATGTTTATTAGGGAAAATCCCAAATCTAGTGCAAAACCCAACCAATGAAATTTCATTAGGCATTGGCCAAAACCCTGGCCAATCCTGCCAAGTGAGCCTTCACCGCTCACCTGCAGGCCTACATTACAATGAAGTCCTCCGAGCCTTTTATAGGCTCCATTACATGCAATACCATGAGCTGAAAACCATGGGTGCACAATACCATGTGCCCCAAAACCATCATTGTATAACTCGGTCAAACTTGACTCTAATCCCGAGTCAATTTACCTAACACTAGGGAAGTCCTAGAAGTGCTAAGCTCATAAAATTATCATCGCAAAATATCACCCCAATAATTCCAAGCTCATCTCGACATTGAGTGAACTTCGTTAAGTATTTATGGATTATGTCACCTTTCTCCATCTTGATCTTTCTAAGCTTGTCTTTTAGCACCAACTTCCACCAGTCGCTACTATTCTGAAAGATATGTGTCAAGGAATTTCACATAGAATATGGATTTTCCTTTCCATGTATATTCGAGACAATATGATATTGAACTCATTCTAACAAGATCCTTCTCAACTTTATTACATTCTTCTTCCATGCATCAAGTTGTTGAGCATCACCTCTCGCGGCCTAAGGAATAGAAACATCAATGAATGCCTTTAGTCCATTTTCATCTAGAAATTTCTTGATCTTGTCCTTCAATGCTATGTAATTCGAATTTCCCTCGAGTGCATATTCGATTCTCAAGCCATTAAAAAACATCTTGATCTATTGTTGGTTCCTGAAGAAAAAATATACAAATTTGATATACATGTCCAAAAAAAAATTTGATTCGTCTCTTCTATAGTGATTACTACTCCGATAACATGTAGAATTTTGACCAATGGATTCAATCTGATCTTTTAATTTACTAAAATAAAATACTTAATCTCTTCTACAAATTTGTAGAAACCAAATTCAATCGCATAATCACAAACAAGCAAGAGAAAGAAATGAATTGAGCGCACAACACAAGACACCTGATGTATCTATGGAAAGAAACTACTCAAAACCTAGCTATCTATATATTTCATATGGTCAAGATCATGGAACAATGTAATGGTATTCCTCTCACTGAGAAGCCTTTGCACTTTTCTCAATGTCTCACTTTGATCTAGGAAACATCGGTCTAATAGTTAACCAATTCTCTGCCCATGTCTCTCTAGCCTTTCTTACGCATTATTGGAGGAATTGAGCCCCTATTAATTAGGAAATTCCTTGGAATTTATTGCAGAATTCACCTAAGGCTTGCTGGTGACCTCGTGTATGGCCTGTACAATTTTATAATTATACAACTAATAATTATATTCCCTTTAACCGCAATCCCAACTAGGCCTTCCTTAGAACTTAGATGCAACAACTATTTAGCGAATTATCAGTTAACTAATTGATCACTACCTTTGAATTAAATCAGATTTAATTCAATAGACCTATCAGTAGCTCATCTCTTAGTTAGAACTAGTTAAACTAATTTTAACTCAATTACTTGAGTCAACTAATTTCAACTCACAAATAAATATAACTGGACCCCATAAAAATAGTTAAATCCTCTACATGCCATCTATTTTACCCCCAACTCAAATTTCCTAAGCTAACTCATTATTTCAGACTTAGTTAACTAATACAAGTTGTTATTTGATGGAATTACAATTTCTCTTATAATTTAATTAAGGGAAAATTAAATCAGAAGCCCCCATTGGGTTTCATTTCTTTTTTCCATTTCAACAAATACTATGTCAGAGGTTGAGGTTATTAAATATTTCGAGTCTTCTTAGAAAGACTATTCATCCCCTAAAATCCCTCCATTGGACATCCCCATGGGAAACATGTCGGTATAGGATAAAATCTCATTTCGTTCAAATGTAGCAGCAATAGGCACCTTGGTAACAAGTCAAGGATATAGGGAAGATGATGACGATGTTCCTATATCATCCTTTATGAAGATGGTTAAGAGGAAGAAGGTGACCCATAGGCAAGAGTTCGAACAGGAGGAAAATAAGGAACAAACAAAAGAAAAGCATGAGGATAATGTTCCTCTGGTATCACTGATGAATAAGGGTAAGAGACAGAAGGTGACTCATGGGAAGAAGGGTGAACAAGGAGAAACTTAGGAGTAGAAGAAGGAAGAGAAACATGAGGATGATGTTCCTCATACATCTATATCAGAAGAAGTGAAAATGCAAGAAGAGGAAAAAGTAAAGAAGGAAGTGAAGGACTCCACCCCTGGGAGGAAGATGATTCAAACTCAAATATTGAAAGAACACGTTCATGAGATTTATGTTTTAAACACATTTGTAGAAGACCAAAACACAATATTAAAGACTAGGAATGGAGAATTGTCAATGAAAGTGTCTGAATTGGAGAAACATGTAAGGAAGTGGATGTTTCATGCAGCCCACCAAAGAGTTCATTATAATAAGTTGGTAAAGTGCATAAAAAAGCTCGAGTGAAGAAATTCAAAGCGGGAGGTTCAAGGATTAACATTCATATTCATAAATGAGGAGGCACATTTTCACTTCTTTTTTTTTGTAGAGGTTAGTGGTTGTGTGAGGACACACAACAAGATGAGGTTGGGGGAATGTTGGTTGTTGAAATTGTCCTATTGTCACTCAAAATACCCTAACCTAGACACTTTATTACAACCTCAATGAGGCCTCTCTACATGCATTTTTGGATTCTCTTAGTGATTTTTTAGGAAAATGGATATGTTTATTACTTTAATTAAAAGAAAAAATATGTTGAAAAGGCAACAAGAAATGTGTGTCTAATTTAGTTTTCCCTTAATTAAATTGGACAATAAAATGTAATATTATCTCATAATCACTTGTAATAGTTAAACGAGTGTGATAAACTCAGTTAGATCATGAATTATGAGTTGAGGGTGCTTGGTGAGGCATGCAGAGTGATTCTGTTAGTTATGGAGTTCGACTTGCAGTTGGTGCATTAGTTTAAGGCATGAGAAATCATTAACTCAATTTATTGAGTTAAAATCAGTTGAAGTAGCTGTAACTATTTGTTGCACTAGTGAAATATCAAGTGAATTAAATCAGATTTAATTCACATGCAGTGATCTGTCATGAAACTGATGTTTTACTATTAATAGTTGCATACATGTTAGTTCCAGTGGAGATCGAGTTGAGACAAAGGTTAAAAGGATGTTAACTATTAGTTGTATCATTATTAGGCTTCCTAAATGTAGTAAAACAACTCTAGGATTGCCCATTAGTATTGCGCATTTTTGGAACATTGAATTTCATAAATAATAGGGATTGCATTCCACATGAATTGCGCAAGCAAGGCAGGCCGAGAAGAGGCTGAAAAATGGCTAAGTGTTGGTTGACTTTATCCGGATCAGGGTGAGACAGTTGTGAGAGTAGAGGAGACTCTTGTAGAAGAGTTCATTGTAATTGTTTCATGATTCCTTGGTGAATATAAAATAGAAGATAGAGGGGTTTTGAGCAGTAATATTTCCTCAGGAAAATATCTGTGTTGTGGTTTGATTTTCTTCTTTCTTTACTTGTTGTGATTGGTGATCGTGTTTATTTTTCGCAATTTATTTGTAGAAGGATTCAATATCTTTCCTTAGCATATTTCATGATCAGACTAAATCCATTGATATACACATTGTTTGTATAATATATACATGGTATCAAAGCACGCACAATCACTATAGCGGAGAAGAAATTGTGTTTGTCACTGAATAGCATTCAAATTTTCAAAAGTATTCTTTAGTGTGATAGAGGATCAAGATGGCTTTCAATGGCTTGATATTTGAGTATGCACTTGAGGGAATCTCTAATTATATTGTGTGGAAAGATAATATGGAGGAATTTATAGAGGAAAATGGGTTGAAAGAATTCATTAATAATGACATTACCAAACCCACAACAATAGATGTCGCTATTATTGATTCTTGGCAAAATAAGGTTGCAAAGGCGATGAGGATCTTAATGGAGGGAGTACGAGACCACATTGTCTCAAGTCTCCATGGAAAAGAGACACCATATGCAATGTGGAAGGCTTTGGAAAATCTGTTTTAGAGTAGCAATGACCACATAAAATTGGCACTGAAAGACAAGCTCAAGAAAATCGAATTAGAGAAAGGAAAAACTATTCTGAAATGTTTAACCAAGTTTGTCCAATGTAGAGTTGAGCTTGGGAGCATCAGCATTACTGTCGCGGATGATGACTTCGTGAGCCTAACTCTTCTAGGCCTTCCCAAGTGTTGGCATAGTTATTAGGACTCTGTCAATGGGAGGGAGAAGCTGCCAGATTGGGAAAGACTTTGGTCAGATTTGGTGTAAGAAGAACTCAGGCAGAATACCAGGAATGGATCCTCATATAAGATAGATGATGAGGAAAATTGTGCCTTGAATAGTAAGGAAAAGAAGGGGAAAGGAAAGAAATTATATTCCAAATATGAGACTGGCAAAGAAGGAAAGAAGTGTGACATGTCTAGAGTGAAGTGTTTTCAATATCATGAGCATGGACATTATGCCACTAATTTTCCGCAAAAGAAGAAGAACTAGAAGGCTTCAGGATATGTAGATGATGAGGCTTTAGCCTCACAATTTGAGATGGACTTCTCGCTCATTTCATGCATTGTGTCAAGTGCGATGGGATTAGTGTGGTACTTGGATAGTGGTGCATCTTTCCACATGACAGGAGACCAAGAAATTTTCATTACCTTGGAGGAGAAGGACCTCCAGATGCATATGGAAATGGGTGATGAATGGAGGTAAAATGCTACCAATATTGGTATAGTTACCTTCCAGAGATGCTCATGTAAATCCTTCTTATTAAAATATGTAATGAATGTACCAAGCTTAAAAAAAAAAGTTTCAGGCACAATGTTGGAGGACAAAGGTTATGATATGGTTTTTAGTGAAGGGAAAGCTTTCCTTCAACACAAAGCTATAGGACAAGCCGAGAAGATTGGGATTCGTGTGAAAAATTGCTACACGTCATTTTGTCACCATGACATTTAATTGTTCTTATGGGTATATCACCACCTATATCATGTTCCCTTAGAAGTCAAAAAACCTTAATGTTCTTGAATCAAGTCTTGGAATTTGAGAAAAGCTCCGTAAAACCCTTAAAAGTATATCTATGTGGTTTTTCTAGCCTTTCCCTACACATGTGTTGTTGTTTGGTCGATAAACTGCAGCAACCATTCCACTTTTTGCCACTATTACCTGCGTACCCCTGTGAAAAGAAAATAAAAGAAAAAATTAATTCTATAAGCCTAGCTGGTCGAATATTCTCCAAACTAGAAGTTTCTAGAGGCGCAATCAGTTTGAGCTTTATCCATCCATTGATGGTGATTATCCCCTGGTCCATGGAGCTCAAATCCCTTCACGAGAGGAGTCCATCCCCCTCTTCATGGAACTGAAACTACCTCCATTTCCCTATAAATTGAGGTCAAGTTTTAGGTTGAAGGGTAGATATTGAAAGAGATTGTAAATGCAAGATTGTAAAATGAGTTGCTAAAGAAAATTCCCAAGATTGCATACTTTCTACACTAATGAGTTGTTGTTGGCATGAGAATGATCACACCCTTGTGTCCATAACTCCATGATGGTATTTAGAGAGGAAGTCTTATCAAACTGAAGGAGAAATGATTTTCCAGGACCCCGGGAGAAATCCATACAACATCAAGCATCAGGTTGTAATATTACTCTTTTTATTCAAGACAATACAAATGGATCTTTTTTTCTCATTGATTTGTCGTTATGCTTACTGAAATAACATCAATACTTAGACTCCTTGATCACTAAGTTGGATTAGCTTTTCTTGATTATTATATGTTTCATATGCTTTGATTGTTTTGTCTTGTCTTTAACTGCAGGTTCTACTTATTGCAGAAACCACTTTGGAGTGACAAGATAAAAGACTACATCGAACATTTGGATTTCAAGGTAGGGGCATGTCCTCTCTACTTTCTTATAATAATTATGAAATGCAATTAATCTAGAGAAAACCGTTTTCAAATGTATGTTTGTTTCTAGCTACTCTCTAAGTATTAGGGAGATCGCTCTTGTCCACAAGAGGGATTAATCCGCGTAACAAAATGGCAACTCCACTGGGGATCTAGAGCTTAGTTTTATTTGTTTATTTTCAGTTTGAATTTCAAGTTTTCTGATTTTGACTTCTTTGAGTCTGGTTGGGTAGATAAATTTTAATAATCCCGAAAAAAGAAAGCTTATTATTTATTTTTTCCAAGTTTTTCCTTTCCTGTGCACTTTTCAGCAAAAAATAGTGTGACAACCTACGCAGATTTTAGTTCAATTCAGTGTGCATGCGCTCTATTTTCCACTATAAACTGCGCACCCCTTGGAATTTTTTTGAAAAATTTTAAATTTCTCTTATTTAGAGCCAGATAAACTGATTCTTCAAGTTTTTCCTGATCCATTTACAGTCTCGTTAGTCTCTGTTAAGTTAATTCGGTGTTTTGAATATTCTTTTTTGAGAAATTCTTAATTTAATTTCCTTTGGTCATTACTTCGAGGTTTGTCTCATTTTTTTTTTTTTTTTAAATTGCATCTTTTTTCTTTTGTTTTAATCACTTTTGAGTGTTTTTAATTTTTCCCTTTGGAATTCTCAACCAATTTTTTGTACTTACACTTGATTGGTTCCTTAGATTACATTAGTGAAGAAGAATACTCTTGTTGTTTTTCTTTCGCTGAATTGGAATCATCTTGTGTTTGAGAATCCTCTTGCATAGATTACATTTGCATAGTTAGAATTCTCATTTTCAGAATATGAATGAAAAGTGTGCATAGATTACATTTGCATATTTTTCATGTGAATTGTGCATAGATACAACTACATAGTTTACATTCTCGAAAATCAACTGTAGATTTAGATCAGTTTCTTTGATTTGAACTTACATGTTTTTATGCTTGTTTTAAAACATAATTTTTTTTTTTTTTTTGAATTGATTAAGCATTAGTTTCTCTTTCTAAAATTAGTGCATTAGAGAATTTGTTAAATTTTCTCTTATTTATCAATTTCTGCATTGTTGGAAGTGAATGGAACCTCTCTGCTTACTTTAGTTAGGATTCATCGAATTGAAAAGATTACACTATCATATTTGATTGCATTTGATTTTGGGTTAGGTCATTCAGTTTTGGTTTAGGTCATAACATCATTGGTTTCATATCCATTTACCCCTTGAGCAATAATAGCCCAAATAACACAGCGCTAAATAAAATTCATCTAGAATTTTTTACATTTTCTAGGGCTCTTTCCATAAATCTGGTTCACGATTAGTGCTTTGGAATAGGAAGTAGTTAACATTAAAAAGAAAATAAAACAAAAAATAGTATATTGTGGTAAGGAAAATTACAATTGTTGCAATTGTGCTCTAGGAAGGTCTTCTTAAAAGAGTCAAGCACGAGATCATGTCGGACCCAGTGAGGTAATCATACCTATCTCATTGGCAAATATAGAATATGTGCACGTAATACAAACGATAAACCTTGGATTAACCATTGTCGAGGAGCCTGGGGTCACTTGTCAGCATACCTAAGATTTACGATGTCAAGGAGCCTTCAAGGGCATTGAGCTTTATACTCTACCATTGCATTTATATCGGATCGTAGACTATTCCCCAGGTGCATTTGTTTCCGTTGGTGACCTTAGGGATCATAATATTTAGGATTTTTCCCAAGGTGATGGTGGAGGGAAGGTCCCACTATACCTGGAGCAGATGTTGAATAGGCTCAGCTGGAATTTCTGGAGAGTAATCTTCAATTCGAGATGGCATAGTGGAGTTACTTGCACCAGACTGTTTGATTAAGGAGGTTGCTAGGGTAATTGTTCCAACTGCCAGTTTTCCACATTAATTTTTGCGATGTAGGATTTCATCACCAACTAGTGTTTTAATTGTGAAAACATATTGTTTTTGTGTGGTTTGACTCTTATATTTGATAGCATGTGTTCAGCTGTTTGTTTTTACTTTTTAGAGACCTTAGGTGTATATTGTGAATTTAAATTGTTAATAAAATTCACTGAAGTTGAATATAATGGAAACAATTCGAGAATTTACCAACCAAGGAACCCCTCTTAACGAGAATCCTAGTACTTTTGCTTGCTTTGGAAATGTTGTTCCTCCTTATATGGCTACATTTTCATTACCTAGATTTACCATAGGTTTACCAGTATGGTTTATTCAACTTCGTTGGCCTCAAATACTCAATTTGTTCCACCTCAACTGGATGATTCACCTCAATAGAGTACACCATCTGAACATCACCAACCTCATGTTGACCCTTTACCTTCTTCGCCCAACATGTCTTCCTCCCTCTCTTCTTCTTCGCTTGGTAAAAACCTTGAAGCTAGTAATCATGTGGCTAAGAAGAAGAAGAAAGGGAAGAAGAAGAAGAATCAAGATAAGAAAGAAGTCAACCAACCAACCATGGCTGTAAGTGTTGGTAGTGTTGAGGAAACCTCCAACATGCATCGCAAACCCAAATACCCTTGCAAAATTTTTAAGGGTGACCACTTTCTTATCAATTGTCCTAGTATTCCTAAGGCCTTGGAAGTATGGCCAGAAAATTCTTATCAACCTACTATTGATCCATCAACTAGTGATAGTCAGGTTCCTGGGAAAAAAGGTAAAATTAGGTTTTCTTGTAGGTTATACAAAAGGAGTCATCAAACTCACATTTTCCCTCACATGGATGAAGCCTCATTTTTTTTGGAAAACCTTACTATTCCATAGGAAAAATTTCCAACTCGTTACCGTAAAATTTCTCACAAACTACCGTCGATTGACAAAGTGATTGATATAAATCCTAGTATAGTCAATCCCACTCTTCCATTGAAGAGTGAAACTCATATAACTCAGGTTGATAATCCATTATTTGATCAAGTGGTTGACTTGATTTCACATTTGGTTGATCCCACTCTCCCTGTAGAGAGTGACATTCATACCGCTCAGATTCTTCTACACCAGGGGGTATTTCACCTGTTTCTACAGAACCCCCTCCAAGTGTTGAGGTCTTTTATTTTGATTAGAGTAGACTGATAGAACCTCGTATTCATTCCTCCAATCCTTTTCAAATAATTTTGAAGGCTTGTGGTAAGAATGTGCGCCTCAAAAATGTAGATGAAGGTGCTTCTGTTAGTATTTTATCCTCAACTGGTTGGCAAGCTTTGGGTTCCCCTCAGCTTGTGCTTGTTACACAGAATTTGTTAGCTTTTAACAGAACCATTAGTGAACCTTTAGGGATCCTTACTTGGTTTCCTATTACCTTGGAAGGTAAAACTGTCTGTATTGATCTTATGGTAGTACGAGGTCCTTTGGATTTCAATTTACTCCTTGGGCGAGACTATGTCTATGCAATGAAAGTCGTCGTATCGACACTCTTCGCGTGATGTCTTTCCCTCGCAATGGAAGCATTGTGACTATTGACCAACTTTCATTCGCTAGTCTTGATTCGACTACCAATAATCCGACACATTTGAATTTTCCTTATACATAAGTGGTATCTACCCTGCCACGGATTAATTATGTGGAAACAAGGCCCATGTTTTTAGCTACCGATGCAAGCGAGCCTCTCACTACTTGCTCAACTTCCTTTGACTTAGATCTGGTAATTGACATGGTGAATTCTATGGGGGTATTTGAACACGATGTTCTTATCCCTATTGAGTCCCTTGACATAGGTTCCTTCCAGATAACTGTTCTTGCATCTGATGAAGACCTCTTAAATGCCATGATCGAGGTGCGTCCCTTGACATGTGTTTCTTCTAGTTGGAAGCCATGATCAAGGCTTTCATATGAGGAAAGTTCCCTTTACTGTGTCAAGATCATTAAAAAATGAATCAGTTCATCATGAGGAAAGTTCCCTTTATTGTGTCAACCTCATTAAAAAATTAATCAGTTCATCTTGAGGATAGTTCTTTTACTATGTCAACCTCATTAAAAAATGAATCAAACAATGAGCATAGTTCTTTTCCTATGTCAATCTCATTAAAAAATGAAACAAATCCTCTCCTAATTGAGTCGAGTCTTTGATTAGATCTCGTAAGTGTCAACTCGAGTTTTTCATCCGATCTCCTAAATGAACCTTCATTCCATCCACCTATTAGTAACCGCTAGTCTACTTAGGTGAATGAAATGAAGCTTGGGGGGCATGTGCTCTAGCAAGTTACACTTAGGGAGCATTGAAACCACTCTCAAGCATAGTTTTCGTTTGTTTCAATCTTGT
Organism: Pinus albicaulis; assembly: GCA_034641835.2. Lineage (NCBI taxonomy): Eukaryota > Viridiplantae > Streptophyta > Pinopsida > Pinales > Pinaceae > Pinus > Pinus albicaulis. The sequence continues at coordinate 1,419,743,229 of CM076582.1, read as the reverse complement.
ATTAAAATGAAACTTATCTCGAGTCCATTTCAGTTATTATTTTCAAGACTCATTAAACTCATGAAAATATTGAGATTATTTTTCTATCTTTCATTCTCGTAAAACACATGAAAAATGTCGTTTTATTTCCGTCTTTTCCTGCTCGTAAATTAAATTTTTAGTCGGCCATATGAGTACATTTTTTATAACTTTTTTTAACTTGTTAAAACATATGAAAAAGAGAAACCATGGTGTTCTCTTTTAAGCCATTTTCAGACTCTTTAAACATGAAAATATTGCCAAGCACTTGACTATTTTAACTCGTAAAAGTAAATGAACAGACGTCCTTTCAGTATAATTTTACCCCTCTTTCGGACTGAAATGGACTAATTATGAAAAAGGTATACGTTGACTAATCATGGTCAATAAAGTTCTCTCCTGCATTATTTTATCCTTTTTCGGGCCCGAGAGACTAAATTTACGAAGAATAACAACCATGGAGTTTACTTATGTTTTCTTTTGACTCTCTAAAACTAAAAAACGACAAGTTTCTCCTATACTAGACTCATTAAAATTTAACAGTAAAGGACCTGTCAATTACAAACGAGAACAAACCACTCCTTCTTAGGGTTCTATTTTAATACTAAGATGGACTCATCCGAAGGATGAGCTTATACAAATAAACAAATGTTATCCTCCTCAAGCTTGAAAAAAATAAATAGGTACTTGCCAGTAATGGTGGGGGGAAAAAGAGAGAAAAAGAATCCAATTGTCACCCTTGTTTAGAAAGCAGCATGCCACTCTTGAAAATGATACTTTGTCACATTTCTACCCAGGTTGGGAAATCCTTTGTCTAACAGTTCATCAAACCACATTGAAATTATTCAGCTAGTTTTTGGGTATTAGCTTTAGGTCAAATGCTGCCAAGCGATCTATAGTGTCTTTATGTGTTCAAGAGAGAGTTCAAATAAACCATTCATTGCAAACATTCGTCTCAATTCATGTTGACCATCCATGAGTCAGTCCTTGCAAATATTTCTTCAAAACTTGATCTAATGGTTTGATGTGGTGGGCTTTCCTACGAAGGGTCACTTTATATCGACATTAACTCATCATCTAGAAGGTTGATATAGAATCCTATCAGTATCTTGGGATCTGCATGCCCTAATGGTAGGTTTCTTTCCTTTGACAACAAGTTGCATCATTGACCTTCGATCGAACGATTCTATGAGTGTTTGACAGAAAAAATTCATTCACACTTGATAGATTGTACTGAAGTACTTTGAGAGCCATGGTCTTTATTGGTGGTTTCTCTCACACTTGTTAACGGTTCACATCATTGATTGGTAATCAAGTGGTTTCTACCATGTTCGACTTCGACACAATCAATCGCATGGATATATTTGTACCAGTTCAGGAAACAAAAATCAAGAACCTAGATCTAGTTTCCACCATCCATGCTGCGAGGAGTTTTATTATTTATGATATAGTAGACTACTTATGATAGATGGTTGCACCCATACTGTGTCTAATTTTGATGTAATATTGAAACCATATATGTACCAAAACATTTATTTAGTTTTTATATGGGTATGGGAATGCCAACCTCAGCGATGATATATATATATATGTGTGTGTGTGTGTGTGTGTGTGTGTGTGTGTGTGTTTGCATTGAATGTTTTTACAGGTTTTCGATCGGTATCTCCAATCTAATCATCAAAATAATAAAGCACTTCACTCTTCAGAATAACCTCAGACTTCGCACTTTAGGGGGAAATATCTTACACGTCATTTTGCGACCATGACATTTGACTGTTCCTATGGGTCTATCACCAACTATATCATGTTCCCTTGGAAGTAAAAAAACCTTAATGTTCCTAAATGAAGTCTTGGAATTGGAGAAAAGCTCTGTAAAACCCTTAAAAGTCTATCTGTGCAATTTTTCTAGCCTTTCCCTGTGCATGCGCTGTTGTTTGGTCAATAAACTACGGCAGTCCCCACACTTTTTTCCACTATTACCTGTGCACCCCTACGAAAATAAAATAAAAGAAAAAGTAAATTCTAGAAACCTAGTTGGTCGAATATTCTCCTAATTGGAAGTTTCTAGAGTTGCGATTAGTTCGAGCTTTATCCCTCCACTCATGGATCTCAAATCCCTTCATAAGAGGAATCCATCCCCCTCTTCATGGAACTGAAACTACCTCCATTTCCCTATAAATTGAGCTCAAGTTTCAGGTTGAAGGGTAGATACTGAAAGAGATGGTAGATGCAAGATTATAAAATGATTTGCTGAAGAATATTCCCAATAGTGCATACTTTCTACACTAGTGAGTTGTTGTTGGCATGAGAATGATCACACTCTTGTGTCCATAACTACATGCTGGTATTTAGAGAGGAAGACTTATCAAACTGAAGGAGAAACGATTTTTCAGGACCTAGGTAGAAATCTGTACGACATCAAGGAATTAGGTTGTAAGATTACTCTTTTTATTCAAGATAATACATATGGATCTCTTTTTCTCAATGAGATGTTCTTATTCTTATTGAAATAACATCAATAATTAGACTCCTTTATCACTAAGTTGGATTAGTTTTTCTTGATTATTATATGTTGTAGATGCTTTGATTCCTTTTTCTTGTCTTTGATTGCAGGTTCTACTTATTGCAGAAACCACTTTGGAGCGACAAGATAAAAGACTACATCGAACATTTGGATTTCAAGATAGGGACATGTCCTCTCTAATTTCTTATAATAATTCTGAAATGCAGTTAATCTAGAGAAAAGGTTTTCAAATGGATGTTTGTTTCTAGCTACCCACTGAGTACTAGGGAGATCGCTCTTTTCCGCAAGAGGGATTAATCCGCGTAGCAAGAATCTATGCAAAATTGATGTAGATGGTTGTGAAATATTGATGGGTAAGGTAGATAAAGTGGTGAGCTAGGATCAGGGTCAGTTATGGCACAGGAGATTGGGCCCTCTACACCACGGTGCCTTGAAGGTTATGTAGAATATTTTTACGAGGCTTCTAAAGGGTACTCTTATGCAGATAGACACATGCAAGGGATGTACCATGAGGAAGTATGCAAAGGCCACTTTTCACGAGTAGGAGAATCGAGCAGTGGAAATCCTTTAGAGAGTTCACTCAGACATGTGTGGACCATTCTCTACGGCTTCAACATCAAAGCACATGTATTATGTGATATTTTTTTATGATTTTTATAGTAAGTGTTCAATCTACTTCATGAAAAAGAAAGATTATACGTTCTCAAAATTTTGTGAGTTCAAAGTACTCGTGGAGAAATATATGGGGAATCATGTGAAGGCTGTTAAGAGCGAAAATGGTGGTGAGTACATATCCAATGAATTCAAGAAATTTTGTAGCAAAGAAGGAATTCAGAGAGAGTTTGTTACGGCTCATAACCCACAACAGAATGGGGTCGCAGAAAGAAAGAATAAAACAATTGTGGGTGCGAGACAAGCGATGTTGCATGATCAGGGCCTACGATTGCATCTGTGGGTAGATGCATGCAACATAATGGTATTTATGAAAAACTGTAGTCCCCATCAGATACTTGGAATGAGTATAGTAGAGGAGGATTTTTATGGTAAGAAACTTAAGTGTTTATATTTTAAAATTTTTTGCTCATATGTCTATTTCCATGTGACCAAAGATTCCAGGAAGAAGCCTGAACCGACAACTAATATTGGGATATTTATGGGGTACACTGATACTCCCCACAACTATCGGGTGTATTTTCTAAACAATAGGATGAATTTGTGAGACAGGATATAAAATTTGATGAGGACAAATCCATGTGATTGTCCCTTGAGAGGGAGCTTTATTTTCATGCAAAGGAGGAAATATTGGTTCCAAATAATGAACCTCAAGATGTGGAGCAACCACATGCGGAGGATCATGGAGTGGCAGAAAACACTCACACAGAGCCATCTACCAGACATGGTAGAAGGCACACCACAGAAGCTGATAGATTGAGACTTGATGCGGCAGAACATGTAGGAGAACCTACTTCATTGCATAGACAAATACAATCTGTAGACAGGCTTACTGGATACATGGCTCTTATGACCAAGTGTATTGTGTTAGAACCATCCACTTTTGAGGAAGCAGTGCAACAATGAATTTGGGTTGATGCAATGGTTGAGGAGTATGACTCCATCGTCAAGAATAGTGGATGGGAATTTGTCCCAGGACTACTCAGAAAATCAGTGGTTGGATCTAGATGGATCTATAAGGTGAAGCACGTGACATATGGGAGAGTGGAGAAGTACGAGGATAGTTTGTAGCTCGGGGATTCTCGCAAGTTGAGGGGATTGACTATGAGGAGAATTTCACACTGGTTGCAAGATACTCATCAATTAGATCTATCCTTGCACTCTCAGTGTAGATGGGGTGGCAGATACATCAGATGGATGTGAAAATTGCGTTTCTCAATGGAGTTATTGAGGAAGAAGTGTACATAGAGTAGCCATAAGGTTTTGATATCTGTGACAGTGAGTTGCATGTGTGTGGACTCAAGTGTGCACTTTTTGGGCTGATGCAAGCACCTTGTGGTTGGTACACCAGGATTGACAGTTATTTCACCGTGTTGGGCTTCATGAAGAGTGAAGGGAATCTGAACCTGTACCAGATTGTGGTTGACAGTAAGCTCTTGATTATCATACTTTATGTTGATGATCTAATTTTGATAGGTGATGAGAATCTCATAATCTCTTGCAAGAGAGTTTGAGACGAAGGACATGAGACTCTTCACTATTTCCTTATTTTGGAAATATGGCAGCGAGATGGTGAGCTATTTGTTTCTGAAGGAAAGTACGCCAAAGAGATTTTGAGTAAGTTTCACATGGAGAGTTGTAAACCCATGGATACTCCTCTTCTCGGAAACTAGAGGAATGAGGATGCTACTTCATGAGGTAGTGGACGCTACTGTTTATAGGAAGCTTGTTGGTTCACTAATGTACTTGGTGAACACCAAACCAGACATTTGCTACGCAGTCAACTAGCTAAGTCAAGCTATGGTTAAGCCGAACAAGCGCTTTTGGATGGTGGGGAAGCATGTCTTGAGATATCTCAGGGGCACTACAAAGTATGGATTATGGTATAGATGCAAAGAGGGAGTGAAACTTCAAGGCTTCACTAATGCATATTGGGCAGGAAGTCCATCAGATAGAAAGAGCACACCAGGAGGGATCTTCAACATAGGATAGACAACAATTTATTGGTGTAGTAGGAAGAAGAGATCTGTGGCACTATGTTCAGCCAAGGAAGAGTACATGGCAACAATTCATGCTGAATGTGAGGCCTTTTGGATGAGGAAGTTTTTGGTTGGTTTGTTTGGGCATCAGATGGATCCGATGATGATACATTTTGATAACCAGAGTTGCATTAAACTCTCAGTTAATTTGGTATTCCATGATAGGTCCAAGCATATGGACATTTGGTACCACCATCTCAGAGATTGTGTTCAAAGGCGCATTATGTTACTTAGGTACATTCCCATGGAAGATCAAGATGCATATATTCTGACGAAGGTGCTCACGAGGAGAAATTCGAATACCATAGAGCCAGGATTGGGGTAGCTAATAATACATTTCTTGTTGAGAGGGAGTGTTGAAAAGTAAAAAATAAATGTGTGTCTAATTCAATTTTCCCTTAAATTAAATTGGGCAATAAAATGTAATCTTATCTCATAATCACTTGTAATAGTTAACTGAGTGTGATAAAATCATTTAGCTCATGAATTTCAAGTTGAGGGTGATTGGTGAGGCATGGAGGGTGATTCTATGAGTTATAGAGTTCGAGTTGCAGTTAGTGCATTAGTTTAATGCATGAGAAATCAATTAACTCAATTTATTGAGTTAAAATCAGTTGAACTAGTTGTAACTGTTTGTTGCACTAGTGAGAGATCAAGTGAATTGAATCAGATTTAATTCACATGTAATGATATGTCATGCAAATAATGATTTACTATTAATAGTTGCATGCATGTCAGTTCCAGTGGAGACCCAAATGATACAAATGTTAAAGGGATGTTAACTATCAGTTGCATCATTATTAGGTTGCTCGCATGCAGTAAAAAACCATAGGATTTCCCATGAGCATTGCACAGTTTTGCAAATCTGAATTTCCTATAGAATAGGGATTTCATTCCACATGAATTGCACAAGAAAGGTAGGCTAAGAAGAGGATAAAATTTGCGAAATGTTGGTTTATTTTGTCCGGATTAGTGTGAGACAGTTGTGACAGTGCATGAGACTCTTGTGAGAAGAGTGCACTGTAATTGTTTCATGGTTCCTTAGTGAATATAAAATAGAAGATGGAGGGGTTTTGAGGAGTACACTTTCCCCGGGAAAATATCTTTTTTGTGGTTTGGTTTTCTTCTTTCTTTACTTGTTGTGAGTGGAAATAGTGTTTATTTTCTGCAATTGATTTGTAGAAGGATTCAATATCATTCTTTAGCATATCGCATGATGGGATTGAATCCATTTATATACATATTGTTTGTATAATTTCTACAAAATAGGTATATATTTTTCCACGTAACTCATCAATTATATTACCTTATGGATCTGCAATGAATGATCACTAATTGAAAGTCAAAGATGGTTGTGGTACAAGATCATGATATTCCTTTATTAGATATGAATAGTTTTTGATTCGAGAAGATTAACTTAGATTCCATCATGGCTGTTAGAGGAAATGATGCACACCTACCTCATTATACTTCTTCTCATTTCCCTGTAGAGGGTTTGGAGTGTTCAAAGGTTCTTAAAGATAGGAATCTGTTACCAACAACTGCATATTTTTTGTTATTTTCTTGACATGGCCGAGACCCGACGTGATATGTATAAATTGTAGTATGATCAGAATGTAGGGGAGTGATATTGTGGGAAACATTTTATTTTTTTGTGTCTGAAATTTTTTATCACCACAATCCCTCTGGGGGTTAAATCTGTTATTTTATATCATGTACTGAGCAGATATTTTTATCCTTCTAATAAAAGAGCCAATGCTAGGTTCATGTGTCTATTTTATCTATTTCCTGTAATGTTAATCATTCTCTCATAGACTAAGAATTTTCCTTAAAGGGAAACGAGTTGGTTGGCTAGGGCCCAACCAACCCAGCTCATTGTGACATTATTATTATCTTGTGTGTTAAATACATGAAGTTATTGGTGTGGATGTTTATTATGAATGAAGTGTACAAGTGATTTAGTGATCTCTTTTGTATTTCTTTTCTTTTGTAGCAGTGTTCTCAGATATGAGGCTTTGGGTGTTGAAGCATGTTTCTTTCCTTTACATTGAAAGCATTTCTTTGTGTTTAAGCATAACAAGTATTGTGGTCTAGGAAGTCTTATTTAAATCACCTTTTAGTTAAGGATAATGGTTTGCAGGATTTCATATGTTTTGACCTTGCTTAATGCTTAACATATATCTCTTTTAAAATTCATTTATTTACCGTAAGAAGGGAAGAACCTCTTGTTCTGATAATTGAATATTGTTATTATGTATGTAAACTTATCTCTTTGTGGAAATTTTGAGATCTATATCGTGTCTCTGATCTCGTTAATCAATTGTTTATTTAAAGTCTTTAAGTATAGGAACCGAATATCACTATCATTTAGATCAAAGATCACAAGTTGAATCTTTATGTCTAAATCAATTTCCTTTCCAAACACATAAGTTTACTTGAGACACAATGCCAAATAGTTTAGAAGGGGATATAAGAAAAAAATTATTTTAAGGTGATTTCTTTATTCAAGCACAAGAGTTTAATCTTTGCATTGTGGTTTGATAAAATTCCCATTTGATTTTGAGCTTTACATTTTGAAGAAGCATGTGATCGTTTTGTAATTTTTATCTTTGTTTGAGTTAATTTTTCCTTCTTGCACCTTTTGATATTGGGCTTGATATCACAATATTTTTTGTTGGTTAAGGAATAGAATATTGTTGAGTGCAGGAACAGAATCATTCCAGTACAAGAACATAGTCGTTCTAGTGTAAGAACATACTTAATATAGTACAAAAATGAATTTACTCTGTTTTCCTAGTACATGAATAGATTTACTTCAAGAATCTTTGCAATTTATTTGTTTTGAATTGATTGAGTGGCATGAATTTTGAGTTAATTTAATTTTGAAGTATTTTTCCAGAAAAGTCTTTGATTTCTATTTTCCAAGTTAGAGTCCAGATTCCAGACTAGTGTGGTGTCATTGTGTTCACAAATGCACAAAAATAATTAGAATACATTCGTTAAATTTGTTCTTTCAGAATATCAGTGATATAATTCTAGGGATAAAAGTACGACTTACAGCGTAAAACCGTAATATCTGCCATTACTTGTGCTATAGCTCAAAGCTTACGTAGCCCTGGTCTGACAATTAAGTGTTGAGGAATTGAACTGCAATTTTCACACCCAACATTGTTTTTCATATATTTTTAAAATTTTCAGTGTGTATTTACTCAAAAGTATGCATAGTGGGTATTCCTTAGATGCATAATTGAATTATTAGGATTCCACATCCAACAAATACTAACACTTGATGTTTGAGTAAGCCTATAAGGAGATAACCAAAATTACAATAAAAAACTAGTTTCTTTATTTTCCTTAAAAAAAAGTATAACTCTTATCTTAATAGTTTTGTTCGGAAATCCATTTTATGCCTCAAATTTACCTAATGAAATCTTAAGTTCTTCATTTTTTTGGTTTACATAATAATAGAGCGAGCACCTTCTCTATTACACAGTTCCTTAACTACTCCCTTCCTTTATGCCTATGGTGCTTTCACAACTATTGAAATAATTGGAACCCTCACACTCTACAAACTTATAATTTTTTTCCCACACTATCTTTGGGCTTCAAAATACGCTTATCACTTCAAAATATTGGAGGCTCATGGATAGATATAAAAGGCATGGATTTTCTCCTTATCCTCTCTTCTTTTCTCTTCCTTTTCCACCCCAAAAATAATGACCTACCTTTCCCATTTGAACTCCCTCTTTCCCCATGAGTTTAAAGATTCATTAACCATACTAATTCTAACATATTAGTTTAAAGAAGTTGGGAGACCAATTTCCAAGAATTTGAGAGGGGTTTAAGAAAAGCTTCATTATTCTTTTCAAACAATGGAGTAAGTTCATAGTTATATTTCAAATAAGTATATATTAAATCTAAGAGGAATGTGGATTTAAAGTATCAACATCTTCATACCTTAGCTAGCTACCAAATATTTTCATTAATAATAATAATAATAATTACTTTTATATTATTTTTTTAATTAAATACAATATTACAATGTTTTTACCAACAACCATAATAATAATAATAATAATAATAATAATTTAAAATAAAAACATTACTTTAACCAATCCTTATACCTTATTCATATAAAGTTTATTTTTTATATAAAATTTTAAAATATTCATCCTTTAACATTGATAAAATTTTATTGAAAAACATATATTGTACATTTATTTAATTTAATATTATCCATCTTCCATGGGTATCAAAGAAATACATATCAATAATATAATAAAACAAAAGCATAGTTATTTTCAATAAATATAATAATATAATGAATCACTATATTTTTTATACAAGTTTAAAAAAAACCCATAATGGTAGTATGTTATTTCTTATTTGTATACATGAATTGGGTACATGTAGTTTATTTAGTTGAAATGAGATATGTGAATAAGCAATTATTTTAAATAAAAAGTTTCATTGAAAATTTATATATTTAAAATTTCCTATATATATATTTAAATGTTTATAGCTTTAAAATAATTTATTTTAGATAACAACAAAAGTGTACAAACTTATGCAAAAAGTACAATGAAATGTAAATAAAGAAATATTCTTCTAGAAAGATTTTATTATTATTTATTTATGTATTATAACTAATTTGAGGGTAGACTACAAACTATCAATGCTTGTAAAATGAAATTAAAATACCAATGGATTTTTTCTGTTCCTAAGACTTAATAGTGAAATCATATATGAGTGTCACATATATGGATGCATGCAAGCCTAATTGTTGTTGGAGAGTTGATAACACAAGGAAAAGCAGGAAGTAGCTGAGTTTTTGTTGGAAAGTTGAGTTGTTGTTGAAGAGTTGATAACATAAGGCAAAGCAGAAAAGGGAACTTTGTAACTTGTATAGTTATATAATTATTCTTTATTGATTTCTAAATCAAGTTTAGCTAAAATTTTCTATGAAGTAATTTCTATTCACTTTTATAATTAAGAGATTTTGGAACAAAGAAATTTAAATTTTGTAAATAATTTGACTTATTAATATTAGATAGAAAGCATAGTTTTTTTTAGCAACAATATCTTGTACAAATTATCTTCATTTTGATATTAAAAGATAAAAACCTTATTCTCTCTTATGAGTTTTTTCTAACTATTATTTTTTTTTAAAACAACACAAAGTTGTTACAACTATATCTTTAAAAAACACAAAATTGTTATAGCTATATGTTGTATTGTCTTTACTCTCAATTTTATTTCTATCGAAAATAAAATTGATTGCAGAATTTTGATTCAATAAGAGTAAAAAAATATTTTATCAAAACTAATTAATTACGACTTAATTAATTAATTATTGAATCACAAATTATATATTCTTTCAATTTTTTTATTATCATATGGTTTATGTAATTTTAATCTCAAATAGTTATTATAAAAACATGTTTAATTTGATATTATATTTTTATTTTATTTGACTATGATAAATTATTCAATTTTTTCATTCTTGTATTTAATTTAATTTTTCTATTTTTTATTTAAATTCGTTAATTAAAAAATTAATTTTACAACTATCCTAGTTAATATAAAAACATGTTTAATTTGATATTATATTTTTATTTTATTTAACTATGATAAATTATTCAATTTTATAATTCTTATATTTAATTTAATTTTTCTAATTTTTAAAAAAAATTAATTTTATAATTGTCCTATTTAATTTAGTATTTTTCATTTTAATTAATTAATATTAAAAAATTATTTCTTGAATGATGAAATATTCTTTAAAAATATATAATCTTTTCATTTATATTTTAAATTATATATTTATATACTCATGGTCAAAACCAAATGTTTAGTGTACTTTTGCTTTGCAGAAGCCCATAGTGTTCAACCCCATTAATCTAATAAAAATAACTTTAAAAGATACTCAACACTCAACTATAATATTATCTATATTAAACATATTTAGTAATTAAAAAAATAATAATATAAGTAATTAAGGTACTCAACTATAATATTATCTATATTAAACATATTTAGTAATTAAAAAAATAATAATATAATTAGATATTTAATTTAAAATGATAGCGGTTCTCTTTCACTAACTTTTGCCAATGAAAATATAAACTCCATCTTCCATTTAAGCTTCTAAACACAAACGAAATAACAATTAATTATTCTTAGCAGCTATAACATAATGGAGTAGTCTTTAGTGCAATTTTTTGGAGTTTTTGGTGTCGGAATCAGATGAAAAATTTAGAGGTAAAATCTTGATTTATGTTATTTAAACTAGTTTTTTAACTATAAATATAGATTTAGCACTCTAAAAAACTCTAGGACACTTTGATTGTGTAAGTTATCTATCAAATTTCTGTTTTTAATAAATTCTTGTTAGATTTTAAAAAAATTAAACCTGAAAAATCTACCAAAAAAAATCTTTAAAAAATCACACTAAAATCAATTTCTACAACTTCTATTTTTTTTGAAATAAAGTAATTTTTTGAAATAATGTAATTGTGTGAACACTCATGCAACAAGCTACATCGCTGGTAAAGTCAATAAGTTAATATATGGCCGCACACCCGTGCCTACCGAACCCTAAGAGGATAATTGGGTTGGATAATTAGTACAGTCAAACTTAATAGCTCCAACCCAATATTATAGATCACTTAAAGTGACATAATCATAACATTTGAAAATAACAATTTATACATGCTCAAGAAAAATAAATAACATTTAATTTGATGATGAACTACAGTTGGTAGTTCGAAATGTGTCGGTCTTTTAAAATTTTTATATGATGTCCCGAAAAAGTTATAATTAAATTATTATAGATCACATAAACTTACACTCTCAACATTTAACCTTGTATGAAACATGACATTTGTAATTAAAATAATATTCATGGTGGGAAAAATAAAACCTATAAAGTAATGGAAAAAAAAGGTTCAACCACCCATCGTATATTAATTCATAAGTTATTGGTTATTGGAATCGTTTAACTATATTTATTCATAAGTTATTGGTTATTGAAATCGTTTAAATTAAAAACACGAAATAAAATAATGAAATAAAAAGGAAAGGATTCTCTACGCATTAAGTTGTTTAAGTCGTTGCAATGGTTTGAATTTTGTTAAATTATTTATAAATTATTAATTATTTTTATATGAATATGAATTTTTTTTATAATAAAGTTTTAGAATTTTAATTTAATTATTAAATATATTATAAGAATTTAAATTTTATAGATTATTTTAGAATATTTTTGGTTATATATATTAAAGGTTGAGATTTATATTTTTGTTTTTAATTAAATTTATTAATTAGAAAAATGTTATATGAAAAAGTGTCATATGAAATAAGAGATGGTTTTTTGAAAATATGATATTGATAATCGATGTTATTGGCCTATTGTATTCAAGAAAGTCTATTTACAAGTTAAGAATCTCCATAATAAAATGGATAAATTCCCATGTTTAAGAATCTTGTTCCATATTTTTCTAAATATATACCTTTTTAATTTAATATTGTCATGAGTCCTATTTCCAATATTTTTCCACTATATAAAGCTTAACCAAAAAAAATTGTGTTTCTCTTTTCAATTGTTTGTGGCCACAAGTTCACATGCACCCATGCATCTAGTCTAAGATTGACATACCACCTAGATGCACAAATATTCCAAAGTTCAATACCAACAAGGGTCCTTTAGAAATATTCACTTGCACTAATGCATAGAATTACTATATCGCTCTTCACATGCACTGGTTAGTTGATACTCCACCTTATGGGTTCGTCCTAACTACAATTTTCATTGATTCCTTGTATTTCCTATAGTAAGTGCACTTATAATAACTTTCCTCTCATGTGTTTAATGGCATGGTTTCACTATAGCATAACACTATTTGTCATGCCATTTATTTACCTTCCCGTTTTATACACTTCAACTATGGGTCAGTGCTCCAACTGTATCACACAAAAAATTCCTCAACCAACCTTTGTATTACATGTGTCTTGGCCATGTGAATGCATGTACCTTATCACATGGCCTTCACTGGTTTCAATGTGGAGCGATTGAATGGTTTCGATTTTTCCCTGTCCATCTACGGCTCATAGGATTTCACGCAAACCCTAAGGTCTCCCTTCCATCGCCCTTACCTCCTTTGCTTCTGCGACGACAACATGAGACTGGAGGGTTTGTGAAAATGGAGGATGGCTGCATTGGGTTCCTCATAGTACCGCTCATTCTGTCAGTGGCTACCAACACCTACTTCTCCTTACATAAATACCCATTCATATTTGTTGATACACCACTACTCGCTCATATTTGTTTGGCTTCATGCGTTATTCCCTTAAAAATCACTACTGGCTTCATAGGGTTATGCTCACTATGGGTGGGGGTGACTCATCTCCAGGTAATTTAAGCAATAACTCTCACTAATTGCATTTAGTTCATTTCTTTGTTGTCTGTGTTTTTCACCTAAGGGTTATGTCTCTAATTTATTTTTTGTTTTTACTTTGCACCCGCAGATATGTTGGGGTGGTTGTACAAACCCCATATATGATGATTATGCCCCAGTTCATGGTTTACTGTGTTTCTTGCAAAGAGGATCTCTGGTGTTTCCGGACAGAGCTTAGCTTTAGTTGACGCTAGTTCAATGGAAGCCCCATATGGTAAGTCTCTTCCCATGTTGCTTCGTCACTCTTCTCCTTCACTTCCCAACCCTGAGATTTCAAATTTGTCTTCTACCAATGCATACTAAGCCCTTCGGCCTTTGAATAGTAGTACACTCCTTTCAGAGTTGGTGTGAGTGTTGTTGATGGATGCGCTTCGAGGTTTTTCTCTCAAACTACCTCTGGTAATCATTGCAGCCACTTTATTTTGTTTCATTATCTTGGTTTTCATAGTATGCCGAGAAGTAAATTTATGGCTACCTATACTCATTCTCATGGTTGAATATTTATGTAGGAAATTATAGGAGATCGATTCCCGGTGCTAGCTCTCAGAAGATAAAGAGATACATTTGCAACCCCTGGCACGTTTGTTATTTTTTTTATGTACCTATGTATCTTCAATTTTTAAACTCCGGTATTCATTTTTATGAACATGTAAGTATCTACGACTTCTCTCCTCCTTTCATGCCATTATTGAAGTTTCGGTTATGGTCTTTAACCCACGACATTCATTTCAAGGTTGGTCCCCTGGTTCTATTGGTATTCATTGAGTTTTTGATGCTTGGAGAGGAGAGCAGTAGGTAGTCTGTTCGACATACCTTGTCTAATTACCATGTTCCGTTGTATGCTAGGGTTTAGCATACCCCTTTCAAGAAAATTATGGTCTCGGGTCATATTTTCCTTTAACAAGATTTCACAAATGGATTTCTGGTTGCTCAGGCTAATATCCTAGTGAATTTATTAACCCTTTCGAGGGAATTTTATGGCTATTCTTGGACTAAAATATGATGTTTTTAGAGTTTGTTTATGTCTTTATTTTAAATGAAATTCAATGTAAATCTGGACTATTGTATGTTGCACTCTTATGTCATGAGTTATTTATCATTTTCCTTCTACTGAATTAAAGGTAATGCCCAACAATTTGCATGTGTAATTCCTCATTATTCAGATTCATAAAAGAATTTTGTGTATGTATGTTAATGATTTATCATCACTCAATGTCACACAACCCAAGCTCTTAAAGGGTCAATACATTTACTACGATGTATTTTATTTAGGCATAAGTTGTGGCAACGTCCTTAATATATGCTATGTATTGGAAATTTCCTAAAACATTATTAATAGCCTGCTAATTTCATGTTAAAAGCTAATGGCATGTGAAATTGGTTATGTTCCTTAGTTTTTTGTTTTTTTCCTTCACAAGAACAACAGTCTTCAAGACCGCATCCTCTTGCATATAGGATAAAATTTAAAGGAAATATTTATAAATTCTAGTTATAACCGCTAAGAGAGCCAGAGTAGGATTTGCCAAGAGAAAAGCTGGAAACTGCACCTTAACCGAGGCATATCCTCTCTCTCCTTGTTTATTGTGTCAACCTTCAGTAGTACTGTTCAATTGACCATCACTAATGCTTTTTTCTCTCTTACTGAAATATTCTTACAACTGGTATATGGAGGGAAATACCCTCCTTCCTCCATCTAAATCAACATACTAGAGAATGAGGTCTCGGAGGACAGAATCTACATAGTTATTACAGAGGGTATAGGAAGTGTGGCCCATATGGATTTTCCACATCTTAACTGGATTTCATGTCCACCCCCCCTAACTATATTTCATGACATGGTTCTCATTTAATTTAATACAATAAAGGAACACACAATCAGGTCTCATTTCCTTTTGGTGGTTTTGGGTACGGTACCTCTATGCACAACCTATACACTTTAAGTCTTAACCCATCATAGCCTACTAGGAAAACAATAATGCATTATTTTTATTCTATATACCGGATAACCAAATTGAAAGTGAATAATTATTACTTTGATGAGAAAAATGTAAATATGATGTAAAGGACAATAAGTTATACAACTCAATACTAATTTAATAATACCAATAGCAACCAAAATAATGGAAACACAACAATCATTCTCATCATAACATAACAAACATGTACCAAAATCGTAATGAAATATTCATACTAACTGTAAAATATTTTTTTTCCTCCCAACCACGAGCCTTATCCTCCATGCTCTTCCCCGAACAGAGACATCCTCACCCAGAACCAACCACCCCTTATTGTTCTAGTGAAGGAATTTTTATGCCCACTTTCCTCATCATTGTTTCCATAATGATGTCCCGTTATTCTGGCCTATCAATCCCCATATCCTAGGCTTTCTTTTGTTTTTTTTTTAACAAAAGTATAGTTTTTTTTTCCTTAAAGCCCGCTTTTTCCCATTGCATTGATTTTCTTACCCATTCCCAGTTTTGTTTCCCCCTCACTGCGTGATTTCTTATATATTTTTCTCTAATCTAAAAAATAAAATAATCTTTTACTTCCCAAGGTTTTTTTCTTGGATATTTTTTTTTGGGAAAGCATGGAATTCCATCTTATTAGATCTCTTTATACATCTTCTTTTCCAGATTAGTATTCAACTTAATTAATATTATTTCAATAGAATATTCCTTACAACATCATAATTATTTCCTATATGAAATATAGTATTTTGTCCTTCCTATAAATAGTCTAGAAAATAAAAGAATAATGAAATTGAAATATGGGGTATTACATAGTCGCCCTATAAAATAAGAAAATCATCCTCGATGTTTAAAATTCAAACATTTATTCCATGAATAATGTTGGATAAGATTCATTCATGTTATCCTCCCACTCCCAAGTAGCCTCCTCAGGTGTAAAGTGCTTCCACGATGCCTTCACTTGAGTGACGGTTCTATTCCAGAGCACGATTTCTTCCCGCTCCAAGATACGAAGTGGTTCTAGAAAAAAAATCCCCTTCCACCTGTATCAAATTCCAGTCAACCACGTGAGCATGAACATATTTATTTAATAATGATACATGGAAAAAAATATGTACTTTAACATGACTAGAAAGAGCCAACTGATATTCCACTAGGCTCACTCGATCTAAAATCTCGAATGGCCCACACAATCGTGGCGCCAACTTGGCACAACTGCTAGCATTGAGGGTAATTTTCCAGGGTTTAACCCTAAAATAGAAATGATCTCCAACCTTAAACTCTTTGTGTGTCCTCTTTTTGTCTACATAACTCTTGTGTTGGTCTTGGGATGTCTTGATGTTTCATTGGATTTTCTGTATTGTTTTCTCCATTTCATATAATGCCTTTGACCCAAGGACCAATCTATCCTCAAGTTGACTCCAACTGAGTGGGGTATGGAATTTTCTTCCATACAAAGCCTCAAAGGGACTCATCTTTATAGAGGCTTGATCGCTGTTGTTATATGAAAATTCAACCAAATGCAAAAAATTCTCCCACTTTGTGGACCTATACATTAGATACATACAAAGCATATCTTCTAGAATCTAATTTGTCCTTTCATTTTGGTCGTCTATTTGGGGATGGTATGCAATGTTGAAGTTCAATTTGGTCCTCATTCCTCTGAAAAAATCTTTCCAGAAGTTCGAGGAGAATTTTTTGTCTCTTTAGAAGATTATCATCTTCGGTACCCCATGAAGTCTGAAAATTTCTTTCATGAAAACGCTGGCCACTAGGGTCATTCCAAAGGTAGATTGCACAGGTATAAAATATGCAACTTTGGTCAGCGTGTGCACCACTACCATAATGGATTCATGTTGTTATTTAGTTCTTGGTAGCCATGTTATAAAATCAATGGATATCACCTCCCACTTCCATTCTGGAATTGGCAGTGGGTTTAACAGTCCTCCCAGGTGTTGATGTTTCACTTTTACTTTTGGGAAATCTAAGCAACTTGCTAAATAATATGTTATATCCTTCTTCATGCCTTGCCAGAACAAGTTCTTTCGTAATGTTGTTACCATTTTTTGTTAACCCGGACGACTCATGTATGGTATTTTAGGGTATTCGTCGAGTAACATATGTTTCAAGGCAAGTGCATTTGGAATATAAAACCTATGCTGATACACAATAAGTTCGCTCTGGTTTATGTCATACCCCAGAATCCCATTTTGTTATATTTTCAGCTGCAATTCATGATATCATGGGTCTTATGGAAGAGATTCCTATACCTATTCCTCAAAATTTGTCTTCACACTACTACCCACATTAGTTAATAAAAAATGGGAGTGTCTACTTAATTCCTCTGTGTTTCTATTTTTCTTCCCCTTGATGTGTTTTATATTAATTTCAAATTCACTAAGGAAGGCTAACCACCTAGTTTGCCTTGCATTTAAATCTAGCTTATTAAAGAAATATTTCAAACTAATATGGCCAGTCATTAATACAAACTTCTTACCCAGCAAATAATGCATCCATATATTCAAAGCATGTATGACAATAACTAATCTTAAGTCTTAGACTTCATAGTTTTGTTCATGTTTTTTCAGCTTCCTTGATTCATAGGCTATGACAATATGTTGTGGTAAAACACAACCCCCCAATTTTTGACTTATGAACTTCAATAATGGGGACCCTTTCTACAAACTTTTGGCTAAACACCTTTCAGGATTTTGATTAAGTTAATTATTTTGTAGTTTTGTAATTTTTTATTTTTATCAGATTTCTATTTTGATTGTTTCATTAAATCTATTTTTTCATAAGCTTTCCAATGATACTTGTTTCACTTCATTTGGTCAACCGGTTTGTAAATGACACTCCTTTGAAGTTTTGATCATTTTCTCGCCTAGGTTAAAAAACATATATAAAGCGTATAATATTTCAATTTTCACATTTAAAATAGTATTCATTGTAAATATTAATTTTTAGTTATTTTTTACTAATTGTTCATTTTTTCATGAATGATCCTACTAAATGACCCAGCCAAATTATAAAGCATTTAGAAAACACGCTTTTCAGGATTTTGGTAATTCATCATAATTTCCTTTTTAAAACAAAATTCCAAAATCATAACTTCATAATGGCAAAGTGACTAGAGTTCATTTTTTTAGAATTATTAATTACCAAATAACTATAATTTAGAATTGGAAAATCTCACTCTAAAAAAATCCACACTTTATTTCATTTTAAACTTAACTAAATTAAAAAAAAAAAAATCTGAACTCCAATTAAAATATATGAAAAAAAAGAAAAAGAAAAATTAATCGCGTTCACAATAAATTAATTTATCGCAAACATACACAATTGATATATTTAAAAATCTGTGATAAAAATATTTTTTGCGAATGCGATTTCGTTTTCATCTTAGCCTTTTTACATTTTCTTAAAAAAAACATTCGAATCCATTTTTGAATGGAGTAACCTATTTACTTTTTATTAAAACATTTTTAATTAATATTTAATATTAAATTTTAAAATTGATTAAATTAATTAATATATAATATATTATTAATTTAATTTAATTAAAATTTAATTGTATGATATAAATGGTTAGATTAATATTAATTAATAGTTAGTGTGTAAATAATTAATTTAGTTTATGATTAACAACTAAAATAATATTAATTAGAATCTAATTTAGGATTATAAATTAATTAAAATTCTGATTTTTAGCCCAAGCAACAAAAATTCTAGAATTCTGGCAATTATAACTCATCATCTTTGGAAGCTTATAAATAGAGTTTTACATGGCCAAATGAGGCCCAAGATGGTTCATTAGAAAAATAAAATCATGGAGAACATTTCTGAAGTTGTTTCATTTCTATATTTTATCATTTGTTGGGCCTAAAATCTAGCAGAACCTGAAGTTTCGAATTTTTAAAACAAATCAATTTTCTGAGTTTTATTTTCTGCATTTTCATTTGCCCAAGTCTTTTCTGAGTACAGATCCATTTGTCAATGATTTCCTTAGCCAATTATATCAGCACGGATATCAAAAGAAAGCTTATATTTCCTTTTCACTTATTTATTTAATTAAGTTTTAATTGGATTTATTTTAATTTCTAGATTTGACATTTTGATTTTATTTTTGCATTTTAATTTTGTTTTTTATTTGTTTTTGCAGGAAAACAATTGAAGAGATGAGAAGAAGAAGATCTAAATCAATGAGAATGCTCCAACAATTAAATAATATGATTTTAACCAATGAAAATTGATTGAGCAAAATCACTCTTCAACAAACTTTCCTATGAAGAATTCCTTTGCAGATATTATAAATAGCAGATTGCAAAATGTAATAGGGGCTTCTCTCCTCTATAATTATAGAATTCCTAATGGCACTATTGTCTAGAGGATTCATAGGTGCAGGGTGAGAGGAGAGGAATCTCAGATCTGAATATTATTGAGGTTTTTCTTTTACATTATGAGTTATGTATAATGAACAGACTCTCGCACTACAGTAACTCTGATTTTGAAACTAGAAGTTCAGGCATTGTAAAAGACGGTTAGAGACCGGAGCTGGAGAAATGGACTTAATAAACTGGTATTTATAATACTATTATTTTAAATGCTCGTTTCATTTTATGATAACAGTAATGTGTCAATTTAGTTGCATACTTGTGGACTTTTATCAGTATGAGTAATTTGCCTCAATTTATGTTATTATTTGTCTCTAATTTTATGGTTTGAATTATGATTTTTGAGTAGCTATTTACTCATAAATTTGTCTTATAAAACTGATTTATTGAATAGTGAGATGCTGTGAACTATTTCTGCATGTTATTGTTTAATTATTTGATTTACTGATTAAATGATTAATATCATTTTGAGAACTACTTCCTTAGTGTTGTTGATCGATTATTTCAGTTAAGAGGTCTTTAGATAGAATGTGTTTGGTATTCACAATGTCAGTTAATTGAACTACTTCGTTAGCTTGATATTCATTTAAAACAAACATATTTAAATCTCAATTATTTTAAAACATCTTGCTCTCTTTTGGGATAGATCTATATCTGCCTAATTGAAATAGGATTCAAATAGTTTCTTTTGCTTGCATCTTAGAATAAAATTTCATTTAGATTAAATTATACATCGCTAAAAAGTCCTCTTCCCAAAGGGGAAAAACTTTAGTTGTGGCTTGGTTAAGCCCAAATTAGCTTAAGGATCACTTTCTTGTCCGATTGACAAGAGAAATGATCTGATCTCTCTTTCTCATTGATAGTTAAAAGTCATATTTTAAGCCAATGGAGATTGAGAGAAGGTAACTTGACCTAGTTAAACTAGTCAGAGCCACCATTATAAATGGAAAACGAACTGCTTTAAGGACCAGACCAGGTGGTCATCCCCTGTGTTGTTGCAGTGAATTTCGAGGCCTCAACATTTTGGTGCTAGAAGGAGGGTCCGAGACTTCTTTTCCTTTAGAGTCTTTGTATTCTAATATTTTATTTTTATTACAATGGCTCCTTTAAAACTTTGAATTTGGAGTTGTATTTATGGATGAACATCTTCCAATACTCCACCAGAAATAGTAAGACACTTGTATCAGGTAAAGTTTAATGGTAAGATGAATACTTCTGCATTTGATCATACTTTACAATTCATTCAAAATTTTTCAAATTCTACTTTTCATGAAATTGATGAAGGTATTTCATGGAGGATTTTTACTCTTACATTCTTGGCAAAAGCCAGAAACTGGTGTAAATCACTTCCAGTTGCTTCAATCCACGCTTGGGAACAATTTATTACAATTTTCCTTTTTAAATTTTATGGATATATCTACAAACATGTATGTGACGATTTTGAAGATTTACAAGGGTATGAAGGTGAGTCTTTAATTGATTTTACCATTAGGTTTTTCTTAAATTATTTAAAATTAAAAATTGAAGATAAACCTTCGAAAGAAGAATTATTAGATTGGTTTGAACATATTTTCTCTCTTCCTTCAATTCTTAATCAATGTGTAATTATTTCAAGCTTGGATCAATCTCCTCTTAAATTAATTGACATAACAAAGAATTACAATATGGAGGTACAAACAAATGATGATGAAATGACCTCTATTTTTTATAATCAATTCCTTCAATTTCTGCACATTTCTTATAGTATTGAGAAAGATCAAGATGCATCTTCACATGTTAATGAATTTCAATCACAAAGCTTGAAAATTTTCACTAATCAACCACAAGAATATACTAGCAACACTTTTGAAGAAATCATTGATTTAAAATCTGAAAATAGTATGAGTTAGAATCAGAAAATCAGAGCATAATCTGGCAATTACCAGTAGCGATTAAAGTTTCCAATAATATTCAATCTGTTGTACAAATTTCTAAATTCTTTCATAATGAGCAAATTCCAAATTCATATCAACAAAGCAACATTCTTCAAGAAAGCATAAGTAGCCAAGAAAATGATCTTAAATTTGAAAATTATAATAAAGAAAATACACCAGAGTGCTCAAATAGAGACATTTTCAAATGCATTGTTTCAGATTCATATTTTTCTCTTTATCCTGATAATTTTTCTAATAGCAATTTAACCTCTCTTCACATTAAATATATTTTAGAAAATAGAAAGTCTGATCTAAATGAATTTCCGATTAGTCTTTATCAGGATAGAGAATTAATTAATGATCATTCTTCTGCCATTAATGAACATGAGCTTAATATTTCTTCTTGGGAGTAAGCTATAATGCGACTTTTTGGAAAGCCCGCAAACGGATTTTTCTCTTTTTTCCGGTTGATGTGACGTTCCCTGCGGTTCTCTCACCCCACGCCGGAGTTCTGTCTCCCGTCGCGGTTAGTTCACCGGGCTATGCCCTCCTCATTTTCCGGTACTCGTAGCATGTCATTCATCATGTATGGATACATGGACCATCATGGATGAAATTTGAATTTTAAAATTGCCGCCTTTTACCAGAAATATTGCAATTAACTGGAGGAGAATTAACAAATACAGAGGTGTTCGCTCCGCTGCCAGTATGTCAGTAAGCTAGGGTTTTGACATTGCTCACCAGAATAAATATCCAGACATGTTAATTAGCTTACCTGATTCCATTTTCATTTGCTCAGCGACTGCACTCTAAAGTCATTATAGATGTGATGTGGTCAACTGGTGCGCTACTCTTTCCAACAACTCTCTGTTCAACTCCCTGGATCGCATCTCTATGTTGACCACATTTATGCACATATTGAGATGTTGGCTCTATCAAAACATGGCCTGAATGCTTCATCTAGTTATATGCTTTTCCAGCGGATGGAGGACAACGTGGCTCCAGATGCTGGGATTTTTAACATAGAATAATCAGTTCTATTTTCGTAGATTTTTAACATAGAATAATCATTTCTATTTTGATAGATTTTTGGCAATTTTTGGTTGTTGTTATGAGACTTTGGGAATTTTAATTTTTGCTAGCTCTCCTCGATCCTATGTTTTGTTTCCATAGATGGATTATATAGTGTGATGGCCATTATGGAATCAATCTAGGTATATCATAATACATGTACTTGTCTTTTATTTTAATAAAAACCAAGTTTTTTTTTCTTCTAAAATATGCTTCAGACTCAGACTTGCAATTTGACTTCAACAAGGTCAAAAATCCATGTGAATCGTCCCCAATCTCTGAATTGAGATGATTGTTACGCAGCTTATGGTGAATCGTCCCCAATCTCTGAATTGAGATGATCGTTACGCAGCTTATGGACCAGATTGGGCAAATTAGGCGTTTGGGGTTTATCTGAGCGTCAATGACAAATTAGCTCCAGAAGAACTGGGATTTTCTCCCAATTGGCACAACAATCCACTGAAATCTTGTATGAAAAAATAATTGGGGTCGTTAGGAGAAAAACCCACATTTTAGATTTATGAAATTCGCCCTCAATCGACCTGAATCAATGCCTAGAAATCACAGCCTAACTACAATTAGTTTTTGGTTATTTTTTAATTATTTTATTGATTTTTAAAATTTTTAAAAATTCAGGTTTAGGTATAATTTTGCACATGCATCAGGTATTTGGTACCTGGGCGATTCATATACGATGATGGTTGAATTCATCACCAAGAAACATGGGGATAAGTCTTGGTTCTTGATGCGTTGGTTAAGTGGTAATATGTGTTTGATGGTGACGGTTTGATATGATATGTATTCCTTGGGCTTGAATTGAGGTTCAAAAACAATTTTTTAAAATAAAATATAATAATTAAATTAACTATTTTATTTATATATAAAAAAATTAACTATTTTATTTATATATAAAAAGTGAAACGTATAATACTATATATACAAATTGTTTAATATTTCTTACCATTCATTAATTGAAATAAAAATGTTAATTATTTTTATTTTAGAATATTGTTTTTTATTATATATATATATATATATATATATATATATATATATATATATATATATAATTCATTTAATAAAATATGTATACATATACTTCCCTAATATAAGTTAATATACATATATTTACAATGAAGATTATCAAGACAATTCGAAGTCATAGAAAAATCAACAAACCACCACGTGGAAAGTGCTTAAAACCAAACCTCCAAGGCCAACTATTAATGATTGAAGCATGAGAGCAAGACATGACCAAAACCCAAACCCAGAAGAGGAAAAAAGTACGATAATGAGGATGAGGGGGAAAAACCATCAACCACATTAGGGCTCATAGTTGATCAAAGAAAGAAAGTGTTTATAAAGGCATACAATATGTGATAGGTATCGAGGACTGCTACATAATCAAAGATTTTGTAGTGAACCTTTACACCTTCAAATTCACATGTTATAAAGTCATAGCCCATTCATAAATTGTTTGCAATAACCCAAAGAAGCATAATCGTGATAGTGTGGTGAAAATGTAGTCGATGAAATCAAGAAGGCAATAAAAGTCAGTCACTCAGATACCTTGAAGTCTGTAATCCACCAATAAAATCTTGGCCATTAAGCCCATTCCAATAAAATCCAAACAAGAGGGAGACATAGTAAAAATTTCCAGGAGGGGCCCATTATTTTTCTATAAGAAATCAGGGGAGTAGTTTGGTATGCCAACATCAGTGACTAACTGGGTGAACCAATTATCTCTGGTTTAATAATTTGAAACCTATAGAAATAAAGGAATCAAGATAAGATGTTGTGTTATGTTGCCACTCAAATAGCCCAACAATTTTCATCTCTTATTTGTATGAACAATAATTAGAAATTTGCAACCCGCCAAAATCATTTCCATCATAGTTCAAAAACCAGATAAAATATAAACCAAATACGAAAATACGATCAAGTAAATCATAGTATAATATTAACTTTAATACCATGGGCATGGTCGTTGTTGCTTGCAAGCACTTATAGCCTTGGTAGGGATGCCTTTTAACCAAATGAAATGCTTGTGTCTCAGATATATATTCAAAGTCATTTAAAAGCATTTATTTTAGTTTATAAATTAACTGAAGACCACTATCATGGCTTGGTAACCAGCTAATGACAGTGTCATAAGCATTAACAAAAGATGAGAAAGTTGGCCCGTGATGAGACCCCTTGTCTTTCAATTGAACAACTAAGTCATTACCCTGGCTTAGTGACAAGATAATGGTAATGCCTCTTTCGTTAATACCCATGATCATCGTAGATTAGCTCATAATGAGACCTCCTCTCCCTCAATTAATCCTTTTACATGTTAAAATAAACTTTGACTATGATTAACCTTTAATAGGTTACTTAATAGGTGGGGAGGAAAATCTACTCCTTAAGAGAAAGGGATGGCATGAAACATTTTTAGTGACTAATATTTATTGGTCGATCTTGCTAACATAAAGTCTCATTTAAATAAACCATCATGTAATAGCATTTAAAATAATGGTGGAAATATTAAGACAAACATCAAGAATGATGAAATGATAAGTTTTCAAAATCAGAAATTTAACTTAAGGAAAACATCTTTATAAAAAATATTCCTTAAAAGTAATATTTTTTTAATGGATAATAGAGAATAAATCATGTACCCAATATTCATGCCAAAGAGAATTGAAAAATGTCAAAATATACCCCCATCAAACCAAGGAGAGAAGGACCGGAGAAACCTACAAATGGGAAGGAAAAGTAAAAACAAAATCAAAATCATAAAAAATAGGAAAAAAACAAACAATCATCCACTAATGTAGTGGTCATAACACAAGCCAAAAATGAATACAATGGATGATGGTATAGGGATAATACAAATCTTAAAAGGTCACATGTTTACTCTCTTAAAGTTTTATTCCTTTTATAAAAATATACATGGCTTTAAAAATTAGACATTGTGTAAGATGTTTAATGATTTTACCAATTATTACACATTACTATCAAAAGAAAATCAAACGTAAAGAAAATGTGCAGTTGTGATATTTATTTCAAAGCAGAGGAGAACCAAAAAATTAAACTTCTCATGAGAGAAAATTTTGTGAATGGTTGATACACCTAGTGCACTCTTGTTTAGTGATTTTAAAATGCTCATAACAAACAAGAATAAAAGTGAAAGAATCACAATTAAGCACACTTCCCTGATGATGTTATGATGGTGGTTCATCCTTAGCTTTGTCACTAGAAAGCTTCCACAACTTCATTATTTAAACCAAAAAGAGAATAAGTCAAAACACAACTATTCTACTCCTAAACTATTGTAAACTAATAAATCAAAATATAAAGTGTAATCATATATCCAGTGTAACCATCAAAGCAGTTCCAATATTGTAAAAACAAAGCAATTCCAAATCAACAACGTGAATTGGAGCTTGTTATGATAAAAATGATATAAATCATACTTACTTTTATTAATTTCATTTAGAAACACAACGAGTATGATCTTACCATTGTTACAAAATTTTGCAAAATATGAATCCTCAAGCCATTGTGATATCCTGTCATGAAACTGAAAATGAAAGTCATTGCTTGAGTAAATAAAGTTTTCAAATGACAAGTATATATTTTGAGGATTCACTAGGGAAATGAAAATACTAGTTTGATCCTTTGATCCAAGAGGATCGTACAGGTCCAAGTACAAGTGGCTTAAGTACAAAGGCTCAAAAATAAAAGTGTCTGAAATGTGACAAACTTAGTGTGAAAGTGAACATCTCGTTTTTATAATTCCAATGGCACAAACGACACTCAATTCCGAGTTCGTATGGAGAAGTTAGAAGCAGTAAAATTTCTGGGTTGACCGGGGTGACATGGCAGGTTAAGGAGGACACAATTTGAACGAAATACGGCCAGCTCTAGCCAGATTCTAGGCGAATTTGTGGGATTGTTAAAATCACTCCTACGATCAAAATCAAAATTTTTAAAAATGACTTGGTTTATTATAAGAATAAAAAATAATTAAAAAAGGGGTGGCATGCCACCAACCCCGCAACCGCACCACACGGTCATAACAATAAAAAAATAATATTTATGGGCCGGCGAGCCATGACCCCCTCCAGACCCCACAAAGCTCCGCACTGAATACCATAAACATAAAAAACATTTAAAATTAGGGGTAGACAGCGATCATGACCCTGCTGCCCAACCACCCGAGGCCAATAATGGGTGGGGCCAACGGTTGTGACCCCACGGCCCCAACCCACTCTCCACATAAGTAATGTGTGCTGACGGAGTAATGGGGTGGGCCGCCCAATGCGGGTCCGGCCCCCAAAACCTACTATTAGAAACATATGCGACGACTATTTTAAAAAATATGCCCGGGGTTATAAAACAATATGCCTTTTTGCTTGACCCCCTCCCTTATAGTTAAGATCTCAATCAACTCAGGCAACGATAGACTTGGTGAAGTCCGCCCACCTTTTGATATATAAACATGCATTTCAGAAGTGCGCCCAGGTAGACCTAGAGCGACACGTTTACCAAGGCATAGTGGAACCTTGAGCGCCTTGCAGGAGGGGTGCGGAACCATGAACTGAGCTCATTTCCAGAGGGCCCAAATTTGTCCAGCGTCAGAATCAGGCAAATTTTATATGGATTTTGCACCTCTTGGCAACATGAGTTCAACGGTGTTGTCTGTTTCTTCATTAGAGGCCTCCAATTTTCAGGAGCACTTTCAGCTATGGAGGTATAAGGGTGTAATTTTTCATTGATGCTTGTACTTTCATTTTATTTGCCACTTAATGAAATATTGCCTCCCCACTGATTGAGCAGGGCCCAGATACATAGTCCCTCCTGGACGAACTCCGATATCAATTTCTTGTCTTCTTTGCATGATTTTATGTGCTTCTCTCTTTTTATGTTCATGCCTTTTAAGTTTCATGGTTAAGATGCAATTTTACATGTAATTCTTTAATCCATCTCAAAGAAAAATATTTTGGATCAAGTGGTATCAGAGCAGGTCTTTATAGATATGAATTACATGTTTGTATGCTAACTAGAAACAGGCTACGAAGAGGCAAAGGGAAAATAAAGTATTTTGATCTTGAAGCGGGACGTGCGCATCGAAGAAGAAACATGGATGATGACGTTAGAAATGAGGAGGAGCTAAACTTCCGCAAGACATTCTACACCATGGCAGATCAGGTCGAGAAGTTGTTCTCAAGGCTTGAGAAACTAGTGAAAGCAGGGGATAATGCTTCGAAAGGACGAGGTTCATCACATGGAGATGATGGAGGAGATCTACCTCCTTCTCCTTCCATGAGTGAAAGCTCTTCTTCCTCTTCTCACCATCATCATAGGAATTCAGGAAATGCATCTAAGAAACCTTTCTTTAAACTAGATGTCAAATTTGATCTTCCCATGTATAATGGTGAAAGTAATGTAGAAAAGCTTAAAAATTGGGTTAGGCATATTTAAGTCTACTGCAGGATTCAACAAATCAAGGAGGACAAGGAAAAGACCCAGTTGGCTTCTCTTCGACTGAATGACATTGCTCTTATTTGGTGGGAGAGCAAACTGTGAGGTAGCCAGAATTTGGGTAACCTTCTCTCCTCATGGTCAAATTTTGTTTCCACATTGAGAAACCAATTTTACCCTTTGGGTTACAAGCAAAAGGAATTACTGGAATGGCAACACCTAAGGCAAAGCAGAGGTCAAAATGTATAAGAATTCACTGAAGAATTTAGAAAACAAGCATTAAATTTGGGCATTCCATTAGATTCACCAGAGGTTGTAACTAAGTATATTGTTTCTCTGCATAATTACATAAGACATTCATTATTATTGTTTGAGCCTCCTACCATCGATGAGGCTAGTGTGAAGGCCATGCATCTAGAAATTCAGGGAACGCATGAACAAAATGACCATCCAAAAAGAACTGCAACAACCAAGAGAAGGGGAGCAAAGCCCTCTTGTACACATTATGAGAAGGAGGGACATGACGAGGAAAGTTGCTGGAAGCTGCACCCTGAGTTGAGACCTGAGAGGAATGACAAAAAGGGGAAGCAGAAGACCGCTACCACTGTGTAGCAAAACTAGGATTCTGAATTAGAGGAAGATGAGAAGGTCACAGCTGCAGGATTTGCACAAGGTAGACCAATTGACCTGGGGTATGATTCCAGAGATGAAATGAAGATTGCAGCCTTTGGGATCACAATAAGAGGACCCATAGACTTGGGTTCTGATTCAGGCGATGAAACAAAAATTTCAACAGACATGGTACCAAAGATGGAAAGGACACTCCCCATGGCAGGGCTCCAAGAACTTGAGGAGATCAATCGAAGCATCTAAGAAGAGAATACTGAGCTAAGGAGGTTCCTCCAGGAAGCGAAGGAAGAAAAATAAAGCTTACTACACCAGTTACAAGCTAAGGATGAGGCCTTGGAAAAGTTACAACATAACCAACCCGAGGTAAAAAAACAACCCTTCAATTTCATGTACTTTTCATGATGATGATTTCGCTGCTTTTGAAAAACATATTATAGTGATCAGATCCAAACTGCTGAATAAAATGGAGTATCAAGGAAATGGCCTCAACATCAATGGCCAAGGCATCGTAAGCCCCATCAAAGTCGATGAATTTCTATGTCATGTAGGACTCAGATACACCAAGAAGGAAGTGGGAGAAAGCTCTAACACAGCTAGTGACCAGCCATCAATAGATGATGAAATCACTTCCTCAAAATCCAGCAATAGTGAGGATTCCATGAACACTTATCAGAGGAACACCAGGAGAAGGCGTTCCAAGATGACACATAAAGTATGGAGGAAGAAGAATCATCACAACCATGATGGAAACCTGCATGTCAAACACGCCAGGACCAAAAAGCACCCATGAAGAGTCAAACCCTTGAAGCTATTCCACAACCAAATCCACTATAGTGAAATGAATCATTTACTTTATTAAGTAAAAGATGGTTTTTTTAGAGGTATTAGTGTTATGGCCATAGTTGTAAATCACGCGTTGCAAATAAATGTAAAAGTGATGATGTGTTCCCATCGCTTCGAAATGCAACGATGATGTTTTTGGCCTTTTCTTATGAAAAGTTGAGGTATTGGTTTCTATTATGTAATCCTTGCCCAATGAGTGTGTGCTATAAACTCATGGCAAGTGGAGGTTTGTTGAGTCATGTGTGGTTTTTACATGGTTGCAAATGTTGTACCAAACTTGCGTGCAGGCGATTGGAAGTGTGGTTTTGGATGGATAAATAGAGTGCTGAGTGTGTTAATGATTTTGGTGGTCCAAAATCTCCTCAGTGGGGAGGAATGATCGAGGAGGATCGTACAAGTCCAAGTACAAGTGGCTTAAGTACAAAGGCTCAAAAATGAAAGTGTCAGAAATGTGGCAAACTTAGTGTCAAGTTGAAGATCTCATCTTTCTGATTCCAACAGCGCAAACGAAACTCAATTCTGAGTCTGTATGGAGAAGTTAGAAGCAATCAAAGTTCTGGGTTGACTAGGGTGACATGGCAGGTTAAGGAGGACACAATTTGAACGAAATATGAGTACCGAATTCCAGGAAAATTTGTGGGACTTTTAAAATCACTCCTATGGTCAAAATCAGAATTTTTAAAAATGACTTGGTTTGTTATAAGAATAAAAAATAATTAAAAAAAGGGGTGGCGGGCCACCAACCCTGCCACCCCACTGCACCGTCATAACAATAAAAAATAATAATATTTATGGGCCAGCGAGCCATGACCCCTGCCGGACCCTGTTAGTGTCAGCCTTTGCAGCTTTCCTTCAGTGATCAAACATGCTCTTACAAAGTGATTTTAAGGTGTCAAGGTCAAATTTTGTCATTTCAATGAGTCTTCAAGCAAAATTTGGTCACTAGGCATTAGGTCTAGGGTTTGCTTTTACTCTTGTCAAAGTTGTCCAAATGTCGGTCCATGTCACCATTCAGCTGAGTGTACCATCATTCATAGGGTTGTCATCATCATGTCAAGTTCCATTGGGTCATTTTACAGCTTGTTCATGCTTCAGTTGTGCCTAGGTAAGGTCCATTTCCCTCTCCTAGGGTTTTGGAGGTAATTTCTCTTGGATGGTCAAATCATTAGAAAAACTTGCATCCTGATGTTCATACACATTCCCCTATCATTAATGTACCTTATTAAACACTTCCCATCACTGAGATCCCCCAAATTCCTCATTTTTGCAAAAACCCTAGTTTCTTGCCACAACTTGGCAATTTTCTAGGCTAGGCCTGTGTTTTTCCCTTTTGGACCCCTTCACCTCACTCAATATCTGAGTTTCCACTTTCCCCTGCTTCCTAACATCCCTCCCTACTCCCCAAAATTTCCCCAAGAATTTATAAGCCCCTTATCCCCTTCATTTCGCTTCATTTCGACAAAATCCCTTGTTTCACACATCGAGATCGGTTTCACTCAAATGATGTTTCAGAGCAATAAAAGATGAATTTTGGAAAAATAAGAGAGGTTTTTGTAGAAAACATGCCAAGGAAGAAAAAACTCCTTCACGTTTTACACAGGTATAATGGTTTTGGAGAAATGTCAAGAATACCGTTGCCTCAGGAGAATTGATGCACCTGCTGGAAGTAGTGTTGGGATATTTGATTTATGACAAGGTAAATGAACTCCAAATTTAAAAATTCCACTTGGGTTGGAAATTAAACTCCAATATCTTTCCAACGAGCTATCACACGCCCAATTTGGACACCGGGAAGGCCTCCAAAAGCCTCCTGCAAAATGCACTATTTAGCGCGCTACGCATAGAGAAGTGCGCGCTACGCATAGAGCCCCAAGGCTGGAAAACAACAGTTCATCACCCAAATTCTCATCAAACCACTTCATTTGTCTGCAAGTAAGTTATTTATGCCTGCTCCGTGATTCATGGATTGATTATGGTGTTTTGAAAGTGGAGAAACAAGTGTTTAATGTGGAGAAATGTAAACCCTATATCCATTGCCAAATTCACTCCTTAGGGTTTCGAAAGACATGTTAGTGATATTGTGGGGGTTTGCAAACTTGTGTTGTTGATATATATGCTCATGCATCTACTGTCAGTGGTGTCCCTGCTCATTATTTACCTTAGCCTCACGCTCTCTCTTTGCCATTACATCACTGCTCTCATTGTTATTGCCATTGTCATTTTCACACTATTCATCATTCATGTTATGACATAGTCCCATTTTCACTTGTCCACATTCTCCATTGACATTGTCAAAAACTGCAAGGGCTATTTCTATTGACCTACACTACACTACACTCATTCCTATTCACTTGTCAAATCCCCATGTAGTCAAGGAGTGGCTATTTTCCATTCAAACTCCTTGTGACAGTCCTTTTCCCATTGTGATATTTCCTATAGCACCTTGAAATATATGTGACACATCTGACATTGGAGCATACACCAAACTCTTTTTTTCATCATAACCATATCAGCATACTTTTCATACACATTGTGACACCATGACAGAGACCGACACATCACAACAGAGACTGTGTTTTCACTACTGAAACTGCATGCACCAGGAGGATACTGAAACGTCGTGAAACACATGATCCACTTCGAATATTGGCGAATGCTTCCTTGGCCCAACATTGCATATGACAGAGGACACTCAGTCCAAATTTCAAGGAATTTGGAGAATTTTTTGTCATTTTGAAAATTTTGGTCTCAAAACAGATTTTTCAACCCAACGCGTAGCGTGTCGACGCGCTTGCTTATGATTGGGACACTTGCTGGAGGAAAAATTTATATTTTTGGATTTTTCATGGTAAGTTATGCATGCTCCAGTATGACCAAAGCATTTCATCAAGTTCTGGATGATCAAAAGGGCCAAAAACACCATGAAAACCACCTTTCTGCCACCTTTTGCACCAGCAGGAAGTACTTCTGGGAGAATGAAGTTTTGGAGGGGAAAATGAGCTCCAAATTTAAAAATTCGACTTGGATTGGATAGCCAACATCCAGGGATTTCCAACGAGCTATCATGAGCTCAATTTGGATGCCGGGAAGTGCCCCAAAAGCAGGCTGAAAGGCGCGCTATGCATATAGCTCAGGCGCGCTACACATATAGATTTTTGGTCCATTTTTCATCTTCCAGCTCAGGATTTCGGCCAGTTGGACCAGTTTTGCTTATGGATGTAATTTTTGAGTTATATTGATGTAATTTTATGGTTGGAATGTAACTTGGACTCACTTTTACCTATTCTAGATGATTCACTCCTAAAAAAGTAAAAATCAAATGTAAGAATCAGTTTCCTTCCTTTTAGAGGCAAGTTGTTTGGATGCCTATATTCTAGCTCCTTGTTTAGAATTAGTTGGAACTGCTCCTAGAAGGAGGAATTCGATCCATAGAGGTGTGGGAAGGGGTTAGGATGGCCTATATGATGTAATTTCTGAGCCATTCTACAGGTTGGGATTGGTTGGACTCTTGGGAAAACTTTTGGCACACTATTGTACATATTTTTCATATTTTGGCTAAGGAAAGATCAGAGGTTTTGCAGCACCTGTTGGGATTCTTGTGGCTTTCAGTTCTTGATGGTGTTTTCTCTCAGTTTATTGTAATTTCTTTCATGTTTAATTTATTCCATTCCCTTCTTATGCTTCTGAAACTAAATGAATGAGTAAATGAGGTTGAATCCATTGTTTCCAGTGCTCTGCCTTTAAATTTGTTTAGTTTTACATGTTTTCCCCTGTTTGGAGAGGATCCATGTTCTCCCTTGCCCTGTTCAGCTCCTTGTCATTCTGATCATCCATATACCCGATCAAAAGCATCAAGACTACTGCCTACCTCACCCCAACTCGAATTCTGCAAAGATCTGGCCTTATCCCCGGACCCAAAATTGTTTTTCCCATTTTTTCAACAAAAAACCCAAAAATCAAAATCAAACTTTCCTATCTCTTTACTAGCCTAAAATCAGTATTCGTTATAAGTCATCTCAGCCCCTTTGAAGACCTTTTGCCAAGATAGACCCGGAGAGAGCCCTCTCCTGTCCTCGTAGGGCTAGCTACGAGGCTGAGCGTGGTTTGATGTAGCCTTGAGTTTTACCTTATTTCAGCCTAAGGTAGATTTGAGCGCTAACAGACCCCACAGAGCTCCCCACCGAATACCATAAACATAACAAACATTTAAAATTGGGGGTGGGAAGCGGTCATGACCCCGTCGCTCAACCACCCGAGGCCAATAATGGGTGGGGCCAACGGTTGTGACCTCGCGGCCCCAACCCACTCTCCATATAAGTATTGTGTGTTGGCAGAGTTATGGGACAGGCCGCCTGATGCAGGTCCGACCCCCCCAACCTACTATTAAAAACATATACAACGGTTATTTTAAAAAAATGTGTGCAGGGTTATAAAACAATATACCTTTTTATGTAGGGGATGGGGTTTGACCGCCCGACCCCCCTCCCTCATACTTAGGATCTCAACCAACTTAGTGAATGACAGACTTGGTGAAGTCCGCCCGCCTTTTGATATATAAACCAACATTTTAGAAGTGCGCCCAGGCAGACCTGGAGTGGCACATTTACCAAGGTAGAGTGGAACCCTGAGCGCCTTGCAGGAGGGGGGTGGAACAAGGAACTGAGCTTATTTCCAGAGGGCCTTGATTTGTTCGGCGTCAGAATCAGACAAATTTGATATGGATTTTGCACCTCTCGGTGACAAATTTTATATGGATTCTGCACATTGATACTTGTACTTTCATTTTATTTTCCACTTAATGAAAGACGGCCTCCCCACTGATTAAGCAGGGCTCGGAGACATAGTCCCTCCTGGACGAACTCCGATATCAATTTCTTGTCTTTTTTCCATGATTTTATGTGCTTCTCTCTTCTTATGTTCACGCCTTTTAAGTTTCATGGTTAAGATGCAATTTTACATGTAATTCTTTAATCCATCTCAAAGCAAAAGATTTTGGATCATCCTTCCCATTAATTAAATCAAATGATTCAAAAATAGATGATGAAGGATAAAAATCAGATTGAACCAAAATGTGATTAGGGAGTGTAATACCTTCACATTCAACCAGAGCAAGTGTACAATCAGACATTATTGGAATCACACACACACACACACACACACACACATATTCCTTATGGGTGGTTGAAAATAAGGTGGATCATTTTCGATTTTACAAGCATCATGTCAATGATAGCATCACCAAAAGTTGTCATATCATAAGGATCAACATGTAGTGAAACCATGTAACATAGATTAAAATATTGTACACCAACATCTGTAAATAGATCGGGATATAAAGAATAAAAAGAATTGGAGATGAGGAAATGAAAAGGTTTCCTTGAATCATGATAGTTGAAATCAGAAAAAATTTCATGGGGCATCTCTTCACTTAACTTATCATGTTGATTATAATTAGATGATGGATCATGATACATTAAATGATCATTAAGAATTTCTCCTCATATGTTCAATAAGTTATCATTAGAGGAAATTTTAGCCTAAAAGTGCCCATGAAAATTTCACGTAATTTCCATGTCATAATATGTAAACCAATAAAAATCCTTTAAATATAAAAAGAGGTACATGTAAATATTTTGGAGGGAAAACAAGAAAAACTACTTTTTTTTTTAAATTTTATTTCTGTCTTATATCCTGATCATTTTACTTGAATTTCAAGTGTAGACACTCGTTGGATGTAGAATTAAATTCCGCATCCAACAAATACCCATCATGTATAGTTTTGAGAAGACCCACATTGTTAAAAATTGAAGATAAATTAAAAAAATGTATTCAATTTTTCAATTTTTATCAATGTGAGTCTTCTCAAAAGTATGCATGATGGGTACTCGTTGGATGCAGAATTTAATTCCACATCACAAATGTCTACACTTGAAATTTGAGTAAACCTATAAGGATATAAGCCAAAAATACAATTAAAAAAAATAGTTTTCTTCTTTTCCCTCCATAATTCATAACCCTTATTTTATTATTTTAACTATTATTTTATTATTTTTCCTTAGGAGGCCACTTTTAAGCTAAAATTTCCTCTAATGAAGATTGAAGAACAACCTCATGGCAAGCATATAGTCTTTCTTTAGAATAAAATGTGATTTATTGATCTAGATTTATAGCCTTATTTTCAAAAGGAAATTCAACATTTATAACCTATTCTATTTTAACATTAGAAAAATCATTATTAATATGTTCATCAAAAGTTGAATCTAAGAACATATTAGACTGAAAATCAGATACATATTGATCAACAATGAGGCTTTTTTCCACTATATTACTAGTAGAATATTGTTCAAGAGAGAGGCTAATTTGATTAGAGTTGTTCTTGACCAATTTTACCTCTTTTACTTGTTCAATATAACTTTGGGATTGGAAAATTTCAAACGGATCCATCTGAATTTGTGAGAAAGACTCGTGTTGCAATTTGGTATTATGATATTTATCTAGGCTTCTAAATGCAATCAAATCTATATCAAAGAAAGGGGGACAAGCATGAAAAAAAGCATCTAATATGGGAGATAAATAACAAAGATGAAATTTCATAAGAACATGACTAACTTTATCTACAAATCTCCTTGAAGATAAATTATCTGCAATTAGTAACACCCTTAATGCCTCATATATATTATATTGATCATAGGTTTCAAAGCATCTAAAAATTATTCAACAAACTGAAACCAATTAAAGATAGAATATGGTGGAAAATTTTCGAACCATTCCTTGATTCTTCCCCTGAATGTGAAGAAAATAACTTACAAAAAACATTTATATCAATAATATTATATTTGATACATTCACACATAAACATATCTAAATATTTTAATGCAGGTATACTTCCCTCAGCGTCGAAACGAAATTTTGACAAGTGATAATTTGTCTCGTGAGGAATGTCTGGAAATACAAAGATAAATTTATCCCCACACATAGAGATTTGGGTAAGAGACATTAATTAATAACACAATAAAAATACAGACCCTAGATAGGTTAACTTGTCTCCTAACCTATCTTCAAACACATGTGAGATGACATAATGAAGGGTTAAAAATATGGAATTATAAAAGGTTATGTTTTAAATGACCTAACCAATTAAACCTTCTTTTTTGTAGGCCCTCTTTCTAGTGCCATTTTGTTGATGTGGGCTTTGACATGCTTATGTTAACAAAAGAGAAATGACCCAGACCAAGGTTGTTCACACAACCTCAGTTGTTTGGGATGGTCATTCTTGATGGGTTTAAAGGCTTTGGTGGCCTTATGCCTCTTCATATCACAAAAGGAAAATAGAAGGGAATCCTGCAATTATCCTAAATGCATGCAATAGCATATATTTGATGAGAATGCAACTACTATTTATTCTATACAATTTTACATATGTACAAAAGGATAATGATGACTAGAAATCGATGTAACTAGTGTTAATGGGAAAATAATGATTTTTCTCCTTGAAAGGAGACTTGATTTGTTTCTCATGTGAGTATCTAAGAAGATTAAACTCTAAATACAAAAAATATAAACTAAAACTAATTTAAGCATAATCTAATAACCATAAACAAAAAATTATTGAATCACAAGAAAACAAAAATGAAACAGCTATCCTACAGGAGGAAAATGATCTAAATTGGTTCAACTTATGTGTTTATATGAATGATGAGAATATAGATTTAATCTTATGTTAAAATCATCCATGCTCTTGCATATGAATAAGATGCAAATCATGATCATTGAAGAACACTTTTTAACCTAAATAAATTGAATCAATTCACAGTAAATAGATCAGATTATAAAGTAATGGAAATCTTAACAAAGCAATTGCGCAAGACTGTCATCATAAAGTTGTAAAGAAATATAAAATCGTCTCACATTGTCATACAAAAATTGCAAATACATGTGCCAATTTACTGCCTCTAGACATCCTGCCTCCACTGCGCAATCCCTAAATGAATGAGATCTTGCTTTCCTTGAATGCGCCATCCTCATTAGCATCTCCAATGTCTATGTGGTTGCATGAGTGCACCCACTAATGCCACAAATGATAGTCAAACTGTCCCTTTCACATATCTCTCAACTGGGTCTCCACTAGATCTGACATGAATGTAGTTAACAGTAGTAAATCTTCAGTTGCATGTGAGACTATTGCTTGTGAATTAATTAAATAATTAATTCATTGATCTCTCATTAGTGTATGTTCAGTTACAACTAGCACAACTGAGTTTAACTCACTTAACTGAGTTAAACTACTTTACAACTCACATAACTACACATCCAACTTTGTTACAACTCTGAATCACTCAGTTACAACTAAGTCCACTTGCATGTCCCACCAACCAACCTTTGAACTCGAAATTCCTTCAGCTAATAGGTTTTCCAATTCAGTTAACTGATTTCAAGTGCTCCATGAGAATAGATTAATATTTATTGTCCAACTATTATTAAGGGATAATAATAGTTGATGTGCATCTATAAATAAAAATGTGATCTATAAATAGACTTCACACATACATCTAAAAGTAGAACATCATCTATAAATAGAATTTTCTCACCATCTATAAATAGACTTCCGCTATAAATAGAAATTGTTCATCTGTTCTAAAAATAGACTTACACCTAAAAATAGCCCAAGGCTCCATCCTAGTGTAGGGGCTTAATTTTCACTAGGATCATCATCTTGTTGAATCTCAGCAGATATCACCATGGGGTTTTCGTCCCAGGGTCAAAGATGGAACTGACCAAGCCAATACAAAATATCAACATGAAAAACAAATCCAAGATGATCCAAATGCCTTACTCCTCTCCCCTTTTGAAGGTTTGATGAACTCTCTCTCCAATCTTCTAGAATCATTTATTTTATTATTTTTCTATAAAAAAGAAATAAAATACCATGGGAAAACACCATGAGAAAATACCACTAAAAAATGCCATCCATCAGTAAAAAAATATATTACAAAAACACATCATACATTAGCTTTCTCACAAATTTTATCATCTACTACTAATTCATAGTCATGATTACAAATGATATACCTTCTTTGCATGGATCAATTAAATGGTTTACTATCACTGTATTTAAATTATTTATAATTTTTAGTAGTTTTACTATTGTTTATTTGTTTCATTATTTATGATATAAAACATTTTGTTCATTAGAACATCCTTCTTTTAGCTATGAAATTTTGTAACTCAATTTTCATAGTTCAATTATTTTGCACATCCATTAATTTTTTTAGTTAAATCATGTACATGCATATTGTTGTTGACAAATACAAATCCAAGGTATGAAATATGGTTCTAGCTTTAAATAACACCATTATAATGTTTTAAATTATTTCGTTGTTTATTAAATAAAGGCTATTAAGTGGCTTGTGAAGTTTTTTTTGGTAGCAACCATGAAATCACTAATATGTGACAATATGTGTAATTTGTTTTGCAAGTTGTGTAATCAAAATAACTTTTTCTTCATATTTTTATTTTTGTGGGTGTTTTTTAGTTTCAGTTTCATTTCATAAGTTGATCTCATTATAACTTACTTTCCATTTATTATATTGCATTTTTTATTGCTAAACATTTTTCCCTTTTGGTAAGTCCACATAAAACATGTAATATATTCATGTGCCTCCTAAAAGCAATATTAACTTAAAGTTTGTTTTGGTTGACCACCGCACATTGTGAGATTTTTTTGTGGATTTATAGATTTTTGGTATAGTTTTTTCTTGGTAGATAAATTCAGATCGAAAGACATATTGAATTTAAATAAACTATTATTATTTATAGATATTTAAAATTACTTTTTAAAGTGAATAGAGATGTCATGAAAACTAAGGATGTTATAAGCAAATGTTTTAATTTTGTAATGATATTGATCGGGGATTATCAATAATCATTTTTTTCTCGAAAGCAAGCAGTGAGACTACCTTTTTATCACCAGAGATATAGAAATTAAATTAAATAGTTAATTTTTTATATATAAATAAAATAGCTAATTTAAATATTATATTTTATTTAAAAAAATTGTTTTTGAACCCCAATTCAAGCCCAAGGAATACATATCATATCAAACCATCACCATAAAACACATATTACCACTTAACCAATGCATCAAGAACCAAGACTTATCCCCATGTTTCTTGGTGATGAATTCAACCATCACCGTATATGAATCGCCCAGGTACCAAATACCCGATGCATGTGTGAAATTATACCTGAACCTGAATTTTTAAAATTTTTAAAAATCAATAAAATAATTAAAAAATAACCAAAAACTAATTGTAGTTAGGCTGCGATTTCCAGGCATTTATTCAGGTCGATTGAGGGCGAATTTCATAAATCTAAAATGTGGGTTTTTCTCCTAATGACCCCAATTAGTTTGTCTTACAAGATTTCGGTGGATTGTTGTGCCAATTGGAAGAAAATCCCAGTTCTTCTGGAGCTAATTTGTCATTGACGCCCGGATAAACCCCAAACGCCTAATTTGCCCAATCTGACCCATAAGCTGCGTAACAATCATCTCAATTCAGAGATTGGGGATGATTCACATGGATTTTTGACCTTGTTGAAGTTAGACTGCAAGTCTGAAGCATATTTTAGAAGAAAAAAAAACTTGGTTTTTATTAAAATAAATGACCAGTATATGTAATATGATATATCTAGATTGATTCCATAATGGCCATCACACTATATAATCCATCTACGGAAACAAAA
The DNA here is from genome assembly GCA_034641835.2 of Pinus albicaulis. Taxonomy (NCBI): domain Eukaryota; kingdom Viridiplantae; phylum Streptophyta; class Pinopsida; order Pinales; family Pinaceae; genus Pinus; species Pinus albicaulis. The sequence continues at coordinate 1,419,702,490 of CM076582.1, read as the reverse complement.
CATAGGATCGAGGAGAGCTAGCAAAAATTAAAGTTCCCAAAGTTTCATAACAACAACCAAAAATTGCCAAAAATCTACAAAAATAGAAATGATTATTTTATGTTAAAAATCTACGAAAATAGAACTGATTATTCTATGTTAAAAATCTCAGCATCTGTAGCCACATTGTCCTCTATCCGCTGGAAAAGCATATAACTAGATGAAGCATTCAGGCCATGTTTTGATAGAGCCAACATCTCAATATGTGCATAAATGTGGTCAACAATTAATGCGATCTAGCGAGTTGAACAGAGAGTTGTTGGAAAGAGCAGCACACCAGTTGACCACATTACATCTATAATGACTTTAGAGTGCAGCCGCTGAGCAAATGAAAATGGAATCAAGTAAGCTAATTAACATGTCTGGATGTTTATTCTGGTGAGCAATGTCAAAACCCTAGCTTACTAACATACTGGCAGCGGAGCAAACGCCTCTGTATTTGTTAATTCTCCTCCAGTTAATCGCAGTATTTGTGAATGATCCAGTGCAAATGTTGACATGACTTAGTCTCTAGTTGTTCATGGAAGCCGAATGGGGCCTCTACCCGCTATTCCATTCAAATTCAAAACAGATTTCTGGTAAAATGCGTCAATTTTAAAATTCAAATTTCATCCATGATAGTCCATGTATCCATACATATGAATGAGATGCTATGGGTACCGGGAAACGAGGGCATAGCGCGGTGAACTAATGGCGACGGGAGACATAACTCCGTCGTGGAGTGAGAGAACCGCAGAGAATGTCACATCAACCGGAAAAAGAGAAAAATCCGTTTGCCGACTTTCCAAAAAGTCGCATTATAGCTTACTCCTT